>CALNHX010011451.1:0-32045 GCA_940337035.1 Agriotes lineatus
GTGTTCTTTGTATATGTTGTGATATTTATTAAAGCCATTCTTATTCTAAACTTTCGAACTTCTATTTCACTGCTCAACAGAAAATACTGTTGAAGTTCAGTAGTCTTACAACCTTGTCAGGTACTCTAGACAACGAGAGACAAAAACAAAAAACATATATTACTGCTTTGTATGATTTGTAGTATTTGTATGTATTTATGTATGATCTGTGACCTCTTTAACTTACCGGTGTAGAGGCTGGTGCTTCGTACGCTAGCATCTAACGGTACAATGCTCAACTTGCACCTGTTTCGGGTTAGAAAGTTGGAGCGCGCTATTTGAGCTTGTGTAGCAACCATTATGTTAGGTGTGTGTGCTCGTGATGTGTTAACTTTGTTACTCTACCTTTTAAGCCTATGGTTCCGAGCAGAGCACAGTTAATTTAGTGCCCAACTGTGAATGGTCCCGCCGAACTAGATACCGATTGCCAAGGCTGCGGAAAAATTCCGCCCACAGTGGGATTCGAACCGATAACTTCCTTAATACAAGCCTAACGCTCTACCAACTACGCTACATGGTTTCTCGATTTGTAGTATTTATTGTCATATAAGAGGTATTTTATGGAAAACGTCATAGTGTTCGTTTACGGTAGAACAGATTTTATAGTGCTAAAGTATTTATCGAAAATATTTTAGAGCTATTGGTAACAAATATTTGTGCCTCAGTAGGTGTAGTTATAAAATTATACCATTAAGTATATTCCGCTGTTTTATTGCTTTCCATACGTAGCTTTAGCTCATTGTACTTCACACTTACCTACTAATTACTGACATATCTTTTATAAAGTCCCTTTCTGTCATTTGCTTTTCTTGTCAATAAGACGTTTCCATTCTTTTAAATGTTTCTGCTCTGCTACTTAATGTTCTTTCGTTTTAGATTTACTTTAACGGCCCAGAAAAAAATAACAATTGAAACTACTCTCAAGCTGACTACTCTAATGGTTATGGTCTTTAAAATTAAAGGCGATTACCTACGAAATAGCCATTAGTTGCAAAGGATTTCCTACATTACATGCACCATTAAGCAATTTCCTATTCTTCAAACTTTGTATAGGGCGCTATTTATTATTTAGAACCAATAATTCCATCGACAGCAGTGGGGTTTATCGGAAGGAACGCTCCTACTAATTACGAGCTCCAAAAACCGGTAATTTAAGCCTTCTTTAAGGAATGCGGCCGCTCCATTTCTCATGTCAAAACTCATATGGGGAGCAATAACTTCCCGGAGTTCACGGAGGAGCTATCGTTTCTCCTTATGCTTTGCCAAAATCTGCATACGCCGTTTGTCTCTGCGCCTCGCACGCATATTTTAAAAATTGCCTTCGACGCTCATCCGTCTCCATTCGCCCTGACGTACTCAAACTTACGCAGTTTTTTAACTTAAATCACCCACTTCTTAGGCCTCGGGCTGATCGGTATCCTAAAGCCGCTCGTAAACAACGTTTGATTTATTAATGCCGAGCGAGTTATGCCCTTGCACTTTTTCTGTCTCCAGAGGAATTCCAAACGATAGCGTAATTCAACGAGCAAGAATTAGTCTTGCAATATTTAGCGAGTGTTCCGCAGCCTATTTTTGGCCAACTTAAACAGTCGCACGAACGTCCGCCGCTCTTTTTTCAAAAGCGCTAATTCGTTTTTGTTTGAGGCCCTTTGTACGGACGCCTTGCATAAAAGCCAACAATTATAGAGCATTTTTCCAGTACAAGTGCCCTTGTGCTTCAACATATCGTCATTTTCGTTCGCTGCTCCGATTGCCTTTGTTCCAGGAAATATATAGAAAAAGCCATTTGTGTTCTTCCATTTCTTCCTGGAAACGCTTTCACATTACTTTAGGAAATGCGGGCGTCACTTAAACTACCTTAATAATGAATCCTTTACTAACTGAAACCGGAGTGCCCGGGCTGGGAGTCGAACTCTCGCCCCAGTGTTCCGTGTTCACGGAGGCCTCAGTTGTAACGGAAAAAAACCACTGGCCCACAAAGGTCCCTGCTATATCGACCTATTTTGTGGCTGAATTACTATTGATTGCTATCAATGTGCTAAAAGAAAAAACCGTTGTGTATAGTAACCTACCAAAAACAGTTACGAAATGAAATAAATTTAAATAATTAATTATGAAGAGATGTGTTTTTAGATATCCTTAAAATGTAATCAATATAAAATAATTGTCACACCAATTAACTTATTATATCTACAAAAGTTACTCATTTATTGAAACAACTCAGACTAAATTTCTAGAAATTATTAAAACTAAATAAAATACCAATTACTATGCCTAAAATTTCTAATGCATCTTTTATAAATAATAAGAGCAATATACTAATCCTAAAACTCATAGACAGTAGTTCGAAATTGCTGCAGCTTGTAGAAATGTGTGAGCTGACTCTTGAACAACAGGGTGTTTTCGGAAGCGCCACTGGTTTTGTAATGATGCTTTCCGTTATCCTGAGGTTTGTTCCCTTTAGTTGTGTTTAATTTTGTATACTCATTTGCCCTTTTGTTGCCAACTAGCTAAGGTCGTATTGCAAGCTTCTATTCGAATAATGGGATTTTTAGTAGCGACCATAGAATTTTAATATTCGATCGTAGTAACCTAGGAATGGTTGAGCCACTTTTTTATAGTTCTGTCCAGTCACCTTTGGCAAATGATCTTAGAACGTTATACACTTTAACAACGTATACTTGTTTACAATTTAACCACAAATTGACTTCGTTGCTAAAGATGATTTTTTTGCCAAAATTCGGATTTATTTTTAACTACTCAACGGTTCAATCAGTGATTTATCAACTCTGCAAATGATCATTTGGCTTCATTCCTCGATCTTTACGCAAAGTTCGCCATGTCGAGGTTTGGGAAACTACAAACTTCACGCAGTATACGGAATGTTGCTTGAACAGAAAAGGTAATTTGATAATAAATACAAATCATTTCTGTAGGTTGTTCAGGCGTATAGTGTCCCGTGATGATTTTCTAAATTTCACTGAACAAAATTGCCGGATCTACCATGCAAAGGTAACTAAGATCGGTTTTTAAAGTTCTATCGACCATCGCCAACTACGAGCCATCAAGACGGAAGTTCAGAGTAGTAGTACGCAACATGCATTCTACCGACGATGTAAATAAACTCACCAAACAAATTACCTCCCATGGACCAAAAGTAGTTACACCCATAGGGTAAATAAAACAATCTTACCAATGTTTTTTTGTTGAAATAGAACAAAGCCAACGGTACAAAGAAATATACAATATTGAATTCTTGTTGAAATCAATAATTGCATTCAAACCTCCATACGTTAAGCGTGCAGTAATATGCTTAAAATGCCAAAAGTTTGGTTACTCTGAGAACTATTGTCATAGAACACCAAGATGTGTGAAATGCGCTGGAGAACATCTGACAAAAAACTGCAAAAAAAAGAAAGGAGTAAAAATGTTAAGTGTGTCAATTGCCAAGGTAATCATCTCGCAAACTACAGAGGGTGCTTAGTGTCTAAAGAACCAGCACTTAGACCCAGACAAAACCCGCAACTGATTCAACCAGGTACTTCTTTTGCTCAAATAGTTGCAGACAAAAGCCAACATCCACAACAAATAGACAACCAGCCACACATACAAACGTGGAATCAACAAGAAACTAATAACAAAATGGAAGCAATGATGATTAATCTAATGGAAAGAATGGACACTATGCTTAACTTGCTCACTACCATAATCTCTAAATCACCACAATGGCGCAATTCCTAAATATCTTATTCTGGAACGCCAACTGCTTCGCCCAGCACAACCAGGAAGTCGAAACATTTAAAAAAATAATGATATTGCCATTATGCTGATCTTGGAAACCCATTTCACCCAAAATACCTAAGTACTCCATTTACTCGGTAAATCACCCAGACAGTACAGCTCACCTAAGACACAAGTTATTCATTATGGAAAACTACCAGAAATTTAAGAGACGACAGGCAACAATTCCACCTATTAGACTAGCAAACGAGAATTGGACGAAAAGTCCCAGCGAAAAAACATACCTATGCATTTGCCAATCATTTACCGCAGGTTTTTTAACCATTATCTCAAAATTTCCCTACAGAAGACGAAAGACAAATTCACAATTTTTAAGGAAACGCTAAAACAATGCAGACCATCAAAACCGTAAAAAGATTGAAAAGATCTGACCAATTAGATTATTGATATGTTTCATATGTTTCTGTATATGTTATTAGGTTTAAGTAAATAACGGTTACAATTAATTGTTATTAGAAATCACAATAAGTTGTCTTAGGAAAGAGTGATTTTATTGTAAGTCTTTCTTCTGTGGTAGTAATTTCTTGTTACTCTATTTACTGAATGTTATTAAATTAACATATTGTAAATTAAAATATTATCAGAGACGTTTATGTATATGCTACAGTACCTACATTAATTAATTTCAAGCCACAACTTTAAAGAGGCCACTATTTTGATTCATTTATTTGTAATTATAATTGCTATGTAAATATAGGTTACTAGAACGATTGACTGCTGAGCAAAGATTTTTTGCAATATGTCAGTACAATTCTATCTACCTACATAAAACAAAAATGAATTTATGTTACACTTTTTCACCCTAAATCGTATCTATGCGAACGAATACTTTGTTATCGATTCTGGCTTGGCCTTAGAACTATTTTTACCGAACGATAATACAAGTGCCATTAAAAACGTAGCATTTATTGAATGTAGCCAGATAGCAGAAATTTAAGCTTAATTATACAAAAGTCAACACTCATTAAATATTAATTTTCTTCCATAATTTAAATCTTACCTGCCTTACAATCGATAATACGATTATATGGTTTTTAGAATACCCCAGTGAGTAGAGATTCAGGGTTAAATATAAATAATTGATAAAGTTCGTCTTTGAATATTCATTTGTGGCTTGGTCGATACTGCAGTTTGAAATCAAAAGGATACCTAAGCTTTTAAAGTACAAATACAGTTGTTTGTAAATCAACTAAATTTTCTATACAGTGTGATTAATTAAGTCGACCAAGTACGACCAAGTGCAGCGGTATTCATTGGGGTGCCTCATAAAATTAGTAAAATAAAAATATATTTTGAAATCGACAGAAGACTAATTCAAGGCAACGCTCTTTCAACTCTGTTATTCAAGTTAATTGGTGCTTGAGAATATTTGTTGTTATATACTTCTATAAATTCAGTTAGTATCCCATAAACGTATCATTCGCGGAACATATAGATTAATATGCATGTACAAATCATGTCACATTTATAACTATTTCATTTAAAATTGCTAAGAGTTTTAGAAATGACAATTTCTTTATTTAATAGGTTTTGAAGTCGTTTGATATCGTTTTTCTGAGATGGAAATGTCTTGAATAACTACCGAGTTAAAATTCGGAATGTAATAACGCGATATTTATGTAGTGCAGTATTTGTTTTATTGCAATATCCGACTACTTATGTCCTATATATTTTCTTACTATAACCAGGGGTGTTTTGCTAAACCAGATTACTGTGTTATAAATAGAGGCATTTAGGGGGCAGAAGAACATGGGAAGAACAAATCCACTGAGAAATGGGGAAAATACTACAAAGGATTACTGACAGAAGACAGACAAAGTTGCTAGGTACAAGAAAAAAAGAAAAAAAATTCTAAGCCTATGATCCAAAGCATAATCTTTATGGTACTGAAATATGGCAAATGTTGAAAAGACTTAAACGACAACCCAGAGTTTTGAAAAAGGATTAATGGAGGAGGGCGGTACAAATATCAAGAAGGAAATGAGTAAAAATAATGGATACAAAAAATAATAAAAGTAGAACATTATGTAATCGCAGAAATAAGACAAATCTTGTGGTACGGACATGTCAAAAGAAAACATTGCAATGGGTATCACGGCAGAGAAGAAACAGAGACGGCCCAAGAAGGGAATTAAACGAAAAGGTAGACGCATTCAAGGGAAGGGGAGTCAATGGTTGAACAGACCAGTAGGAAAACGATATATTGAAAACCGAAAGAACTGGAGGAAGGTTAAAATCCAGTTTACAAGAAGAAAAGTTTGTGTCCATTATTCCATATTCTTAAGAATACGTTGGTTTTTCAGTTGTGAATAATGGAAACTGGAAAGATTATATCGTGTGTTCAAAAAAAAAAAAAACTCATTTGCAGCATGCCATGACCAAATGGAAGTTTGCCGTAACTTGAGATATGCCCATTGATGCAAATGAGCTACCGTGCTAGACAGAACTAAATTACATCTTGACCTTGAATTATTTTCCTAGAAATATACATAACACTTAACAAAAACAATTTTTATTGACCGTTATGATTACTACACTCGTTGTTGTTGTGTACATGTCATCTTATTTTCCTTTTTGCTTGGTACAATTAAACTGCATGCATTGTAAACTTTTATCTGTCACAGTGACAGTTGTTTTCGTAAACAATTTGCAATCTGACATTTACCTACAGACTTAAGTTAAGCCATGACTAGATTTTCTATCTTTCTTTCCAAGGCGTATTCTTAATGAGTTTTTTTTAAACACGATACAATTGGCACTGGTGCGTTCTACTATTTAACCAGGGCGGTTTTGAGCATCAACCCACTCTTTTCCACCAGCATGCCGTAGCTTCCTGATGCTACTTTGGCTGTCTTCAACAATGCACTGTATATGTTAGACCCAAACACGGAATCATTTATTGACCCAAACAACTGACCACTATGCTTTTAATTGGCTGTTAAGCAGTGACGGTGCGACAATTCGTGTTATGATTTTACAAAAACGCTTACAACCCAACGGTAGTGGATGGCCCAGCGACTAAATGTCCGCGTCTCAGGCGGCCGGCCCGAGTTCGAATCCCGGCGACTCCAGAGTTTAAAGATTGTAGGAGTACGCTTTTCGACTATCACGCTAACACCTGTGGTAGCCGTTAATCTTCTAACCAGGGAACTGCTTTTCACCTTCGTCGGGAATAGCTAACCACCTACCCGGCCCAAGGGTAAAGATGGTTCATCGAATCACTTTGTGGTTAAAACAGGCCGCTAGCTTATAATAGGAGGAAGAAGAAGAAGTTACAAGACGCCGTATAATCTTAAAGAAATATCGTGGTGAGAAGCTATTATCGTAGCTGTTTAATGAATTACTTTCAACGAGTCCTGATAGTCTCTACCCATAACACGATGTTAATGGAAATAGATCACCCCCCTCCCTTCCTGAAAATACGATATTCAGCTACAATGTGTTCGACGATTTATAGTAAAATATATCTTTCTCACCCAACTCTCATAAAGGGTTGCAAAATTATGTGCTGTTCAAGTCCATTGTTATTTCTAAAGCATATATTACAAACGACTTGTGTTACTGTATTAAACGGTCGTTAAGACTCTTAATAAATTTACGTAGCTATACTCGCCCCTGAGTGTTCCTTCCAGCCCATTTGGCTCAGGCTATGAACTCAATCGAGAGGGGGGTTCGAACGACTGGGCCCAGTTCAGAGCGAGGTACCACGATAGGGGTGGTTGACGATACTGTGTTAAAAGAATATTCGAGGGGCTCCACGACATTTGGGGATGTAAATCTCAATTCCACAGACCATTGACCAAAAGCCGAAATCCACCAGCCGTTGCGTCGCGCTGCTACACCAGATAGACGCTCCACAGCTGTAGAAGTTTGCACCTACCTTTGGGTGTTCATCCTGCAGTTGTTTGGGCCAGATACAATGGAGTATACACAGTGCGACAAGAATACACGCTCCTGTCACTTTAAATTAACATACACAAATAAAATACAAGAGTTGAGTTAAAGGAAAGTGATCTATTAACTCAAAATTTGCACACAGATCTGGAATTTAAAATATGCATTGAAATAGGGGTTAGTCAACGTTTCACAGTAATTAATTATCTTAAGACTGGGACAAAACGTCCACTAAACTCTTTTGGCATCTGAATCCAAGAAGCTACAAGTATAGAATAGCCGCTTAAGTTTTTCTCTGTACTTGGAATCAAGTTACCACAACATTTGTACAACTCGAAGCGAGCGGTACCTATTTAAAAGTATACGGCAACAAAATAGCATGCGTTGTCCATTAAATGTCTATAATGAGCACACCACTTTTAGAATAAATAGTACTATTAAAACATAACAATTCGCAGTACCTTTTTGTGTTGGCGTAGGGCTCCAACAACTGCAGGTTCCTGTTAAATTCGTTGCTTGAAGATAGTGCAATTAGGGGACGATCGGACGGGCAAGAGGGCGGCCAAAAGCCTTCTCCGAGATGGTGATGTATTAAAATCCTTCTTACGAAGACTTGGAACTGGCCCGTAACGATGAACGACAGAGATCCACTCTGGCGTGACGCAAAACTAGGGCAACAGATGTCTTGACCTGTCTTTGAATTAATCACGGGGCCTAAAAGGGTCTGGAAATGAGCCAAATTTAAAGGGATCTCATCCCAGGGAGCGGGCGTCAGAATCTGAGAGCGTAAGTTTCATTCAAATAATGGTCGGGAGTCTTAACACTTGGAAAACATGATCATCAGCGAAACATTTAAAAGCGGCCGATTTTTTTTTCTTTGAATTGCACTTGAATTGTCTCATCGTTGTTGTTTGTCTGTCATACCTGTATTAACCGTGTTTAGTGATTTCTTCTATAGACTGAGTTGTATTATTGATTATTCCTGAACTAAAGATCTCTTTCAGTTTCTATTAAAGTGTACCTATCTTTAGACCTTCACCTTTTTCGTATTTTCAAATATAGCGTCCTGCAAGCTTGTTTTAATCCCTATATGAAAAGCTTGCTTCTTCTTGACTTAAGTCAATAAATTTGTTATTTACACAATTTCTAAACCTTGATCACGATTGAATTTCCACTTGTGTGTTAGGATATTTTAAATTTTAAGTTATCGGGGCTAGTACTCCTACGATCTTGCTCTATAAGCGTGTATTGTTGCGCTTAATGCCAAGCAGCCACCAGCAAGTAATATCCTTTATATTTCAATTTCGCACCTAACTCGAAGCAAGAAGCAAGAAGTTAATCACTTCTGCCGTAGGTGCATAGTCGATATTAAAGCTGATCTACATTCGAACTGCTTAAACATATTGGACGGTCCCGTTATCACAGATTAAGTGTAGCCCTAGTAATGGGCTGTGAATGGATTCTTGCAGAGTCACAACAACTGTATACGTTAATATCTCCGTTGGTCGACGGTCAGCGTCACATTCCAGCATCTTCTTTGTCTTGGCAATCATCTCGGTGTGGTAGTCGTTTAGTTCAGCAAATTTCTGCGTGCTCAGAACCAGTTTCACACGCTACAAATTAATGAAAACGCGTCGAGTCTCCAATAAGTAAGAGGTGTTCATTTAAATTTGTGGTCTAGTTAACTTTGGATTTGATGAAGTCATGTCGTGCATTACATAATATAGTACAATACATAACCCCATATTTACTTCAATATTAGCTTCAAATAATACACAAGTTATTGGCAATGGAAAGTTATTAGTCATATTACTCCAACAAGTAACTTGCCATCAACATTTTTTTCGTTGGTATTGCTGATAAAACAGGTTACAAAAAACAATTACGTTTATAACAGTTAGAAATGTGGGTGTAGAATCCGCTGCGACGTACGTGAATAATAATCATAGCTAACTAGACCACATATTCAAAAGCAGCTTGATCCATGTACGCGCTTGCTGTGATACAGGTTTTAGAAATACAATTATTAGAAAAATTCTAATCAAATGTTGCTAGCGTTCACTCTCGCAGAAAAGGTATTCAATATTGTCAATGTACAGGGTGGAGTATGACCAGCCTAAGAGGTTTTATAAATTACAGTCGAAAACCGTGACGTCAACGTAAGGACCACTTTTTCACGTAACAATAAGTTGAATAGTGGTGACCTATAGCTGTCGCCAAATAATTTCCCTGTAGTTTCGCATGTTCAATATTCATTATTATTTGTACCACTTACTTAGCTGTACTCTATATAACTGGATAAAGGTTACCTTATGAGCAAATTAAAGGATAATATGTGGAGACAAAACAACTCCGCAGCTGCATCGATTCAAACCACACTTCTACGCCATTGTTCGTTCTCTTCTGGGTTAGAGAATGCCAATCATTTTCTGATCGAGAATTTATAATACAGTGACGCCCTGGAAATTATTATTACCTACTTCTTCGTCTCTCCCGTAATGATTTAGAGAGAAACATCTACTTTCTCAGAACAGACCCGCGCTTGTGCCCCACTCTTCAGTTTGCACTATTGGCATGAGTACTTGTCGTGTTTTAGGGGGTCACAATTTAATAAAATGCAAAAATTATATTAGACATTATGTTACTATCTAGTGCTATATAAATATCCTGTAAGAGATTATGGTTGAGACTGCTCAAAAATAACCTCAACAATCTTTTAAACGCTATAAGGCGTCATTTCCCTACGTCCACATGGTGTGGTGGCAAACTAAAGACGACCAGGGTGCGTCATGAGCGTATTTTTTGACAACTAAGACCCGAATTTCCCGTCGTGGTATTTTCTTCGAAGCGGCTGCTTTAGAAAAGACCCGACAGGATATTTCGCCTACCACTATATCAATTTGTTTGTGTTGGCATCTCTTACAATCTCTAAAATTGTCTACACCCTATTCATTAAGCACCTGTATAACATCGCATCCGTATTGAAGATCATCTTTGCAATTGCAGGTCTTCCTCTTTGTCCTTTTTAAATTAAAAGTTCTAACTCTAGCATTTACAACTCTTGTAATTTTGTAGTTATCGAAAATAAATATCACTTTGATATGACGAATACAATGAATGCTAATAAAGTCCAGATCAATGTTTCCGTGGCAAGCTGCCGGCAGTGTTCGTTCGCCATAAAATGCCAGCAACTTTATGCGACGCTACCATATTCGAACCCAATAATCAAATTCGCTATAAAACTATACAGCTTAACGGCGACGTTTTATTGCCGGGCATCGTGGAAATATTGTTTCCAGGCTCAGTTTAGCAATTGAATAAACTTGCAGCGCGAGCAACTAGTGGCAACTGAATGTGGCGATTAAAAAGTTGGTGCATCAACGTGACTTCCATCGGAATTTACTGCTGTGAGCTCCCTAAGAAGCGCGATGTCTTCGCCGAGATTGTTCGAAGTTTAAAATTTCTTTAAGTCTCCTAACAAACTTACAAATAAATGTCGCTGCTGCAAACTGCAGTTATGAACAATGTAGCCCACATTAGCGAGCACAATGCACCGAGCGATTTCATCTTTTGTATTTCTTATTCCGAAGTGGTGCACTTTTCCAATTTATAGCACCCGCAACTCTTTATGATAGTTGTAAATACGACACTGCCTCGGAATGAGCTTCTACTTAACAAAAAGTTCTTGCAGCAAATAGTGCTCAGTTTTAGATTGCCATTATTAGAAACGGGTTAATTAATTGCATTATAAAGAAGTACCTACTCTTAAAACAGAAAGTATCTAATTTTGATATCTTTGTAAAGTGCCTTAAAAATGTAGCTACTACTATTAATGATACTAATTAAGGAAATAAGCACCAGGTTGTGACTCGGTAGCTAGACACAGAGATTTAACAAAACGGGCCTGATGAAACTCACGCATCTATACAAAGCAGCACCTGGAATTAAATACGTGCAACCGTAATAAAAGAGTGCAGGAATAACTATAATACCTAAACCTGTTACACAGACATCGCATCGGCCATCTTTTGCTAGGATCTTTTAAATTTTAAGAAACCGCGGTGAATTTTGGCGTACGCGCCTGTGATTTCGCCCCGTAAGCTGAGGTAGTCGAGTAAAATGCTTCGCGGTAACCAGCAAACTCGTAGGAGTCTAGTTTAACATCTTGCGTAAACAGGCTGCTCCACATCTCGACGGATTCTCATCGTGGGCGCAATATTTTGTAGTTTCGAACTCTTTGGAATATATAATTCAGAGGGGAAAACGGTTGGGGCAACGAAGTAAAAGAGTTACGATTCTTCGTTAAGTGATGGTGTACGCTAAAATCGGTACATTACCTTGTCTAAAGCATAGTCGAGCTGTTTGTGCTTCTATGAAGAGTGCTGTGCGATCAGTTAAGCCCAGGTGAAAGGAATACAGCATTCAATTGCTCCGTCGAACTAAATTTCACATTGAAACTGCCTGGATTTGGTCAACGATCATCTACGTGATCCTAAAAATACCTAGATCTTACTA
The DNA here is from genome assembly GCA_940337035.1 of Agriotes lineatus. NCBI lineage: Eukaryota > Metazoa > Arthropoda > Insecta > Coleoptera > Elateridae > Agriotes > Agriotes lineatus. The sequence continues at coordinate 12,250 of CALNHX010011451.1, forward strand.
TTCTAATCACTTTAGCGTCTCGGGCCACCGGTCCTAATGTAACGTTTCGCTTCGGTTTTAAATACGAATTAATCATAATCTAATATTATGGGCATTTAAAATTTCGCATTTTTCAAAAATATAAAAGTTCCAGTCTGCTCGGGAATGTAAGGTCGCCGTTATGCGTAAGTGAAACAAGGAAATATCCGCCGCGCATTTTTTTCCTACCGCCGTGATGCCCGCAGAAGCGACAACAACGTATAAAATGAAATTTTTCGCAGGCCGGAGCAGGAGAATTACCCCGGGACCCGACCTGACCTCAGCAGGCGAAAGCTCCGCTCGCTGCCTAGCTGGGCCGCCAGTATTCGACCAAAATATTGGAGTAAATCTCGAACCAGTTTCCCGAGACCCCTATGACCGCTTAATTTCAAACAACGTACGACTGAGTATCGGAGTACGCTGATTTGAATAATTTACCATTCCGGAGATCCCAATATCCGTTTCGTTTCAAGCAACGTACGACTGAGTATCGAAGTACGCTAATTTGAATAATTTAACATTTCCGAGACTTCTGTGACCTCTTAATTTCAAATAGCGTACGACTGAGTAACGGAGTCCGCTAATTTGAATAACTTAAAATTCCCAAAACCTCCTGTATCTGAGTAGTGCGAGTGCAATATTTTCAAATATTTCCAAGCCTGGCTGCATTTCCACCTGCCAACGACCACTAAACCCTTATTGGCCCAAATCTCGGCTTGAATTTCCCGGTAAAATATACGATTCCCTCAGGCCTAAGAAAACTACGTACTTGTAGTGTAGGAGTTCATTTGCTCATATTGGAAGCTCGTCTTGGCACGCGCGCCCAGGTAGATAAAGACGCGGAAGAATTTGACTCTTAGCACAAGGTCGGAGTTATCACCGGAGCTTATCAGAACGCGACCCGGACGTCCACCTATACTTATAATATATATGTGGTAACGAGATCACAGCCTCAGTTAATTCTTTGTAATTAAAACGAACATAATTATTCAGTTTGTTTACGATAGTTCAAGCTGTTAATAATTCGATTATTGTGTTACAGTTCTATTAACGCTAGCCCGAATCCCCTGTTTGTTCCAGCGACCGCCAATTTCGGGGATCCCGGACGAACCCACATGCAATTGAGGTTGCCTACCTTCCTGATACCAAACTGAAGAATTAAGTCAAATATAATTATTGTCTTTGTACAAAGTTATAAATATTATTTATTTAATTATTTTCCAAATGTACATAGTGTTGAATAAATGTAATTTCTGTTATTTGGTATTCTTTAAATCAGGCAAGGTTTAAATAAATCGGACCTGGACCCAATAAGAGTTACCCACTTATTTGAGGCAAAATTAATTAATGCTATTATTAAATAAATATATCAGAAATCATTACATTAGTAAAATGTCACCAGAGCATCAGCTGAGTTCCCAGTAAAGTGTTTACTAGACAACAACAACAAAATTCGTAAATAACAGAGTCTCTATATTAGTGACAGTATAAGAATGAATTTAATATTTATAATTAATAAACCTATGCAAGTTTAAATTGCAGCCGGACATGTAACTGCTCTCTCGGATACCTAATAGATAAAGTATAGCGAAACTCAACTTCAACGATTTTTTTGAAAGATCACAAAAATCACAACCAATCTGGAATGTAATCATTCTACCAGGTGCTGTTTCATACCCAGTGCGTGACGTGCATCTCTACAAAAGGAAACCAATGCATGGTTCTTTTAGTATCCTCAAAACTGACGTAGAGAACATCGGAAAGGCTTAGAAATAAATTCGACCAATTGTTACACCCCCAAAATAACGATAAAGCACTTACCGTCGGTTTTATGCTGCCAACAGCTATTTTGCTTTAAACATAGCGTGAAGTTCTTGTATCAATCAACCACACGCAGTAATTCAATAATGCATAACACAAAATGCACGATCACTGATGCTTTTCGAAGTGAATCCGTTTTGAAAACTAAAAGGATCTCTAAAAAGGTACTTTAACAACTTTTAAAGTTAAGTTACCACTAAAATTTAAAAAAAATCGGAAAGGAGTCCTGATCTGCCCAAATTAAAAAAAAAGAAGTGCCACTTTCGAAGTCTGAAAATTGCCAAAAAAAATTTAAGGCGGCCTCCTACAAGCAAGACGTTCAAAGTGGCCTATATGAAAAAAAATAATTTAAGACCGTTATACTTCCCTCTTGTCTGGAAAGCTGAAAATTTTAATTAAATAAACTGCTAAAATGTATGTAAAAGTAAAATACGGAAATGACTTTAGGGCGCGTATGAAACCAAAGATGGAAAGTTTGAAAGTTTCTACGAGAGAGGCACTGAAAACCACCAACCTTAATTTGGGTGAGTGAAACCAGAGGGAACGAGCATAAGGGTGTCATTTCCAGCTTGAGCACCAAAACTAGTCTTCGCTACCAGATGGTCCCAGAGACTATTCTGCTATAATCCTCTCACAAAAGATAATACCCCTTCAGATATTTACTCCAATCGCAATCCAAAATGACAAGACTAAGACACCTAAACTAACAGCTAAGAGCAAAACGTATCACAACCAGTCCATCCACAGGAAAACGACAAAACTCACCTTGAAACAAGAGATTCCCTCAAATTTAACGGTGAAAGGACCGTGACTACGGCAATATAATGAACAGAGTACTTACAGGGTGTAACTGTGGGAAATTTTAAATGCGTTTTTAATTTAGTGTCAAAATTATCACTCTCATTTTGTTGTTTACAATGAACTCGAATAGCTCTCATCCAGCATTGTTGTTAGTTGCTGGAACGAATGGACTCAACTCGAATTTATAAAGTTTCATTGCTTACACCTAAAGTACGCACTAATAATGGAAAATAGATTGAATACACATTCAACCACACAATCACCAATCAAACGAATAAATGCAAATAGAGGTCACGGTCTCTGCGTTACCTGGGCGTCTCTCGCGGGTGGTGCCGGTGTTAGTGTAGTCTCGGACTCGAAGTGCTAGAAATATTCTAACTTAACGCCTTGGTATCTTAGTCATCGAGCCAATGTGGCGGCTTTGGCGAATTATAGAATTATTGTTTTAAGGAGGGGCGGGGTATGGTCCCGCCATCCATTACTAGAGAAAGAGTGACTGAAGACTTAGGTGAACCTTGTTAACTTTATCGAATCTCGATGTCAGGGTACTTTTGACTTACCCCTGAAATTCCACTACGAGAGAGTGCCTATCTGAAAATTTATTTGCCTCTAATCTGCTCCTGCCTGTAAAGAACTTAACCTATCGTAACCTAAAAACTTAACCACTCTAAGCTTATCCTAAGTAATTCCTAACCTACAACCTGGAAAACCTGAAAAACCTGAAAATCCTGAAGAGCCTATGCCAGGGTGCAATGGCATACTGTTCCCTGTGCTTGGGATATTCTCGCTTGTACAGAACTGCTTCTCGCTGTCGTGCGTTAGGGCAGTTCTGTAATTGTTGGCGCCGCAAGGCCGCGACTTGGCCGCCTAGAAGACCTTGGATTCCATACTTTTCTCTACGCTTATGGGATTCACCGAGCCATGCGTCCCTCCTGTGGCCCTCCAAAGCCAGCGTTTCCGCTTGGAAAAGTGAATTTTCGTTTTCATTGAGTTATACTATTCCGGAAAATGGAAAATTGTTAACATCTGAGTATGAATGGATGCAGTATTTTTTTCTCTACAAGAAATATCTTTACAATTTAGCTCTAAAATAATTAGGCGAGCAAATAATTGAATATAAAGAATTTACTATGCAAATCCCTATGGTGCGTCAGCCAAGTCAGCACCCGGTATATGGTTTTTGAAATGAAGTTTCTTGTCCATATATTTATATCCCTAGATATTTCACGTCATTCCCTGCTTATGGGGTGGTTGCCCAGATACGACAGGGTTTCTATTCATGGGTTTGGCGGAGTATATCACGTACTTGGCCTTTTCTCTTGATATACCTAGCTTGTTGCTTGCTGGCCACTCGGCAAGGATGTTTAAGCATTGCCTCGCCTTGTCCTCTAGTTCGGTCCTTCTTGTCGCATGTATCGAGATAGCCACATCGTCCGCGTATACTATCGCTGTCGTTTCCTCAGGCCACTGTTCTCTTAGCAGGGAGTCTATTACGACGTTCCATAGAAACGGTCCTAACACAGATCCCTGCGGGCAATTCTTTGTGATGTATTTAACAGTTTCCGAGTATTTTGCTGTATACCTTACCTTCCTGTTTCTTAGATAGATTTTTAAAATTTCCATGATCGCGGCTGGGATCTGTTTCCTCTCTAATTCCACAATTAGGCTTGACCACCGCAGGTTGTTAAAAGCCCCTAAAATATCTGCATAAATCACCATACTGTGTTTTTCGGCAGCTTTTATATGTTCGGTTAGCGCTCTTATGGCATCGATGGTTGACTTTCCCGGTCTGAACCCGTATTGCCTGTTGTTAAAAAATTCCCTTTCTGGGCGAGCTTCGAGAATTTTCCGAATGACTATTCTTTCTAGGGCTTTCCCTAGTTCGCTAAGTAGCGTGATAGGTCTTAGAGATTTGGGATCTTTGTCTGGTGATTTCCTTATCGTAATAAGGCTACCCGTTTTCCACCTGTTAGGAAAGTATCCCTATCTTAGTAATTCATTGTTAATCTCGAGGTAGCCGTGAACTTGGTCCGCTCCCGACGCTTTGTACGGCGGCGTGATGCGCGTTATCGCCTCGTCGAGATCTTCTTCGGAGATTTCGCATTCTGGGTGATCGTATCCTAAGCAATTTTGAGATCTCTCTCTCGCTGCTCTGTGTGCCGGCGTTAATTTTGCTAGAGTCCCTTGAGCGGGTCTTATCCATTATTTCGTGGTTGGTGCTTAGTTTTAGACTGTTAGTTAGTAATTTTCGAGCACAAAATCGTGTCCCTTAACTCTTTCACGTTGTCGTTGAATTTCGTGAAATGAACTTCTTAAGGATTAGTGAGTCTTGCCTTCTCATCCCATTTGATTTCAAATTCGTATCGACGTTGCATATCCCGATCTCTAGATGTGACGTATAGGTATGTGTACGCTTTCTCTTTCTTTGTTCTTTATTGTAATTAAGCACTCACGTTATTTTGTTTTGGGGTTGACCATAAAATGGTTAATGGCTGTCCGTTGATTTGCGGTCGGTTTGCAATATAATTGCCGAGTCCCCGATTGTTAAGTGGAAGCTGTTCTTGCTGTTCCTCATTTATTTCTGGAGTCGCTGAAGACACGCCTCTTAGATTTGCAATTATCCGCCGAAAGCCTTTGCCGATGCTACGTCATATATTCCAGAGTTTTACCTGGTAACTAATTGTTACCGATTATGACTGTTTGACCCGGCTTCGCATCACTTCTGTGAGTATTGAAACACGCGTATTTGTTGTCCAAGGTAAAAACCACTGTACATTGCTTTCTCTTTCATAAGCCTAAACGCACCGGCTAGTTTTGCATCACCTCCGAATTTTTTCAGTTATTAATTGTGCATTTATGAAATATACTAAACTTCTAGCATGTGGTGGTAGATTATTTATTATCATTCTCCTGTTATAGTTGGTCTATAACATTAATGTAAACATATAATTGCTCATTAACTTAACCTGCCCGCCTAGTACCCAGATATCTAATAACCATTTAAATGTTTAACTTTGTTATGTGTTCCATTAATGAAATTTCTTTAATACCTGTTGTTTGTTGCGTGGCCAATGCCGTTGAACTCTTGTAATTTAATAGCAATAGAATATAAAATATAAACTTATTCCCATTAATTCTGGTTTTGTGTATGGCTAATGCAGAAAGTGTGTTTGACAAACTTTTTGAAATCTGTTTCAGGACGTGGGGATTTGGCAGCGAAAACTTTATTAAGTTTAAGAGTTCTCGTAAGTTAATAGACTTATCGGTTGCATCAATATACTATTTAGCTCCTTTTGGTATTTGAACACCTTCTGAAAATTATAAAAAGCCGTCTTTATTGTAGCTAGTAAGCCCTCCGATTTGTTCATATAGCCTAATCATTTGTTTGATACGATTTGAAGGTGGTTGAAGTGATCGACTCTGGTCGGAAGATGGAGTCTAAAATTATTTGTCGTTCTTGGCAATGAACCCCATGGATTGCTACAAGTTAAAAATGTCGATTTGGGCTTGTTAAGAAGATGTCTTTAGATTAAATAGAGATCATAAAAGAGAATAGTGATAGAATTACAAACGTAAATTTGAGCCGCCCTATAGTTAATACACAATATATTTTGCTCAAGGTCTCATCTTAAAGAAACTAAGGAGCGGGATATGCTAGATGATTATAAAGAAAAGTAGAATATAACTTATAAATTGAACACATTTGCATTTTTTTTTTGAGCTTCCCCTCTTTAAGGAATTGCATTTTCTATGTTACTTTTGAGTCATATTTGTGGAGAAAATTATTGACGCAACATAATTTTATGCAGCTCTGAGTGATACATTTTGCACATTTAATTAAAAAGTTTCATGTCGTTTATAATTCCAACGTTTTAAAGGGTTTATATTGTTGATCTTTGAAATTTTAGCTTCAAAAGTGTTTGAATCGTCCTGTTAAATGCATTCCTATGTAGTTATGAGTGTTATGATTAATCAATATAATAAAAAAGTCGTTCTGCATTTAACAAATTATGCGTAGAGTAAATAATAAATAAAGACCACCCAAATACACATTATTTTATCTATTTATCGAGCTCAGATTCGGTATCTAACCGAACAAGCAAAACTCGAGAAGTCACACGTTCTTTTAACTTTGCACTCTGGCTGGAAGCTGGCTGCGCGGCTGAAGCAGGCAAATTCGCCTTTTAATGAAGCCAATGAATAATTAAAGTTTAATTCGATCAAAATTACGTAACGAAGCCCTCCAGAGCGCAACATCCTAAGATTGCTCAGCTAAAATGCATAACTGTTGAGCCTGGCGTAACCATTATTACGTCGTAAATACTAAGTGGAGTGTATGTGACCCTGCCCTCACGTCTTCGGGTCAAATAACAAGGTGGTAGCATTAACTAGACTTGGGGCGCAGGGACTCGCCCGCTCCAGACGACCTGCGATCCAGCCACGTACATAATCTGAAGAAGCACTTCCGATGAGACAAGGACGAATACGGGATGATGATTAAATTCGGGCTTTGTTTTACGTTTTTGAATTAAACAAACCTACGTTGGAGGAGAAAGAGACCTTGCCCATTAAAAATATAACAAAGCTGCTTTTGTAGACTAAATATTTCCTCCAATTGTAATTGCTATGATTCTCAGTTTAATTAATTTAATGATAAGAACTGTTTCTAAAGTTTTATATGAGGTCTTGCTGAAACCCATAAGGAATTTAATTGACTGCTACGTTATCGCAAACAATAACAGTTTCGTTTTTGCATTGAAATATCTGGATTAATAAATCCCGAAGATAAAATCATATCCTTCTAACAAAACCGGCTGCAAATTATTTTTTGATATTTATAATTTTCGCCCGAAATATAAAAAGTAAATTACAACCTACAAAACCTATTAATTAGAAATGTTAGATAACCAACTCAGTACATGTTGATTATTATTTAATGTGAATTACATCATGCAAGCATTTACGTCTTAAAGATAAAGTGAATTCTAGGTATACTATTGCTCGAGTATATAAATTAAATAATGGAATTTATCATGTTTGTATATGAATTAATTGAGTTGATTGCCTTGAGGTTTTTTAAATAAAAATTGTTTCCTTGGAAGAAAATCAAAACGCTTGTACTTTCCAAATTTGGGAAAATTAAATACAATTTCGCCAGTAACAGTGTTATTTATCGTTTTGTAGAGTGAATGTATGCGTGGCAGAAAGGTCACAAATAATTAAGAGTTAAAAACGGTAAATAATATAAGAAAATACAATATTCGTGATACACAAGAATATCATCTGAAGCACAGTGGTCACCCAAAGGCAATCTCTAAGCACGGGTGCATCTACGAGGCAACTTGAAATGTAGGATCTTGAGGATACAACGCAGAGGAAGCTGAAATGCCGTTTTGGTTTCTGACGCTGCGAGTTTACCGAAAGTCGCACTTTCACTTTCACTCTGATGATGCAAGCTGTAAGGTCTTGCAAAACGTTAGTGAATATGGATGCACAAAACAGCAAAACGGCCAAATCTGCCTAAGTATCCTCGTTCTCAAGATACTCAAACAACACGAGCCACCAAAGAGCATGACCATCGCGCGGGTTTTTTCTCGACTTCACAAGGTGCAAGGCACGTTAAGGCAGAAAATGCTGGGTGTTCATCTACAAATACGACGCGGTCTAAACCGAAATTTTATCTTAACATAGCAGCGGGCAGCAAAGGCTGTTATAAGTTTAACCAGCCCTTGTTGGAACTCTGTTATATTAAAATCATTCAAAAATTCGCTCGTATTCTCTGCATTCTAATCGATTCGTAGTTTGGGGAAAACTGGTATGGTTAGCAAGACTTATCGCTGAAGCGCAGCGACACCATACCTAGATAAGGAGTTAAAGCAAAAAAACTTGACCTCTTGTTATCCTAGAGCTTTGGTCGGATGACGGGGCTGTTACCTTACATACATTTAGAAACAGACAAGTGCATAAGGCAGATATGGAACACTTAGCAGGTTGCTTTAGGTAATCTTTTAATCACAGAGCACATAACCGGGAGCACCAAAAAAGACTTGAAAACTCATTTATTTCCTGTAACGTCACGCTATACAAATATTGCAATTCGTACAGATCCACAAAATGGATCCACGAAATGGATCTGTTAACTGGCCATCTTTTTCGTGCGATTTGACGCCGTTAGATAATTTTCTTTGAGGATATGTAAAGTCGCATGTCTAAGTCGATAAACCGGAAATAATTGAGCACTTGGAAGCCAACATTCGACGCGTTATTGCCGAAATACAGCCTGATTTACTGCGAAGAGTGTGTGAAAATTGGACCTCCAGATTACGTCATGTACACGCCAGCCGCGACGGTCACTTGCCCGAAATCATATTCAAACATAAATGCCTTAAAATTATCTTTCAAATAAAGCCAATTTCATGGATATTAAAAACACTTGTCTGTGTTTTATTTCAATTTAAAGTTCTCCCACTCTAAAAAAACACCCTTTACAATTAAGAGGTGCCACGCACCTTATAGGAACCGCCAACAGTGATGTTTGATTCTAGATGTAGTGGAAACGTTATTAGTACTAATAAATATTTCTTATAAGTTACCTCTACACCTCAAAGTAAATGATGGTACAGATCATACAATACTTAAGAGGTCCACAAGCTCAAAATGATAGGGACGGTCTGTAGAACGTCGCGGCAACTATGAAAACTACTTTAAAGTAGTTGCAACTTTGAGACCGCATTTAGTAACATAAATTATTCGCCGCTACCATCGCTAACCATCCTGAACTTCTTTCTTTAAAGTCATCCCAAAGGTAACTACGTTTCCAATACCTGAAAAGCTACCTACAGATCACATGCAGCTACAAAGTAACCAGTAGTGGTATTACCTACGTGTTATGCATACATCAACGTTATAGTTACGGATACTTTGGTGCTACTCGAGAGCCTGTGTAGACTAACGAATAAAGCATAACTCAAAAAATAAATCTTCAAATTAGGAAAAGAAGAACTTGTTATGTATTTGGAATTACGAGGCACCCGTATGTCTAAAATTCACTTATACGAAGAAATATAAAGAAATAGTGTACATCATTTATTTAAACCTTAAGCTAAAACACACTATTATTTAATGTAATGTCGAGAATAATAACACCCTGACGATCTCAGAACACCGCTGCCATAACATTCTTGGAAGTAATTTGCACTTTGAATGTTGTTTGTAGCACGGCTTTTTACCTAGCCCTACACTCTACTGTACTATTAGCTTATATTGCCCGGGGTTGCTAGCTTATTCAGTCGGTGAGGTATGAGACTCTATTAGTGTCGTCAGTGCAGCTAAAAGTAAGCTAATATTGATTAGGGGCAGCTTGTTGTCAATGTTGTACTTACACATTCAAACACTACAGCAAGAAAAGCCCAACAGTTTACATAAACACATATATAATCTGTAATAAAAACACAAACACAAGAAAATACATATAAAAAATATACAATGAAACGGTGGAGCGCTACATCTATGAAAATGCCTTAAATAGATCGCTAAAGTTCAGCTATCAACGAAAAGTTAACTACCACGAAATGTAATGGAATTCCGCCCCAAACTAAACTAGGCTAAGCGCTATACTATGGACGCCGAGTCAGCAAATGACGCGATAACGGCGTACTGGTTGCAGGTGCTTCCCCTTTATCTCGGCTTCAAACACACTGCTGACGATTTCGCAATTATTCATTGAAACAATTGCCAAAAATGTTGTAACCGCTTCCTTATTTCTTATCTCGATTTGAAGGAGAAACTAGCCTTGTTTTAAGATTTCCGCCAAATTTCCGGGAACAGCCCTGGGTGCCTCCTTGAGGTCAAAATTGCAGCTTCGGGTGGTGTCGAATGAGGACACCGCGGAATGGCTTCCAAGATGATATTTCACTCTGGTGAATTGAACCTCGGCTGGAGATGCAACGGCGTCGGCTGCTTGCAAACGCAAACCTCCACAGACACTTGAAAAGGCCCTTTTTAAGTCAGGCGTCGCGTCCCTGGAATTTTTAGGACGCGACCTGTCAGCAGCTAGCGGGTCGTTTTTCGACTGCCTTCTACGCTCAACCCCACATTCTTGCGTTTTTCTAATTTTAAATCAGCTGGCTTGCAATTCTTCTGCACTCTGCGAACTCGCGTATACTCATAATGCGTGACCGCGTAATACAGCGCCACTTTTTATACTATGTGCTATTGGTTAAGACATAATGACACATACGGTTAAGTTTTATTACTAATAGTGTATATAAGAATATGGTATGAACTATATTAATACAGGTGGCACGAATTGGCCTATTTCATGTTGACCATGGCAATGGCGTGTACAGCAAGACTGGAACGAAGAAACGCATAGAGGACATCTGATGCGACGATGATGTGGTGAACAAAAAAACAAGTACGTAAAATGGGGATTCTTTTATCACATGCAAATGAACAAATAGAAAGAGATCAGTCTTACCTGATTAAACAGATTGTAATTGGTTTATTTATTCAGTATTAAGTGCAAAAAATATAATAAATAATGATGAGGCACTAACACCCCATGAAGGAGCTTGGCCTGCAAGGCGGAAGGTCAGAGCTTCCGTATCCTCGCTCTCACACCCGGCTGTCGCGTGTCAAATTTATGACACGTGGTTATGTGGTGAGCATCACGCATTAGACAACCTCATTATTACCCCTTATTCTTTCGAACGCAAGTCCCCAATTCTTTAAAGCGACTGGGTAGGCCGCCCGCCAGACTTCGATCTGAGATTTTAACTCCAGACTTCCGCGCCGCAGTCCAATCCATATAATAATAAAAAAATATAGCTTTACTAGAAATCGTGTGAGATTATCATTTAATCAACTTTTCATTTATTCTAAGGGCAATTTAATAAAATTATTACTTTACCAAAGTGTTAAAACTCACCGTTGATTTGATTCATTTATGTTTTACCAAGCTAGACAATTAGAATAACAATTTAACGATTAATCTAAAATACAGAACACTTGGCTAATATTTATGCTAGGAATTTTTGAGTACCTACATAAATATTGAACAAGCTCGAAGGACCATGAACAGAGTTGTCTGGAGGCTGAACAGGTTTCTGTTACTTGCGGTGGTTCTGTCCCTTTAATTCTGAGCACACGGTTGAGACTGCTGTTCGGAATCCTAACTGTAACATAATAAACTCTAGCTAGACTATATTGGGAATGGATGTTAGTAATTAATATTATTGAATCTTAGCTTAGTGTCTAACTCAAATATAAATTAATTATATATAAGGACGAAGTTAGCATAATACTTGCCCTGGGAACGTGCCGAATAGTGTCACAGGTTCTTCCAGAAAAAGGGCCGGACATGAATCGTAAATATTATTGCCTTTACGTGCCACTTGCGTGGGACCGATAAAATTCTTAGGTTTTCATGGTCTTTTTCGAAGTTTACCTGTAAAAGCGGGAATTTTGGTGAAGTCACATCGCAACAGACCTTGGTAGTGGATAGATCGCTTCCGAATAATTTGTAAATAAACATATTTTAAGCTACTGAAGTCTTTAATTTCTCAGTAGAGCCTTTAATAAGTGTAACCGCGTAATCAGGATTGAGGTGAAAACCCCAACGTTAGACTATTGCAACACTACAATCTGTGTTTTAAGGCAAGGGTAGTCATGCCACTCAGAGAAACGTTATAATTTGGTAACTACCCTGGGGTGCAGCCTCACACCCCAGAATTATAGGTTTGGAAAGGTAGTACCTCGATGTTAACGAATCAAACACTTAATGCTGATTGTTTTTATTATTAAATATCGGCCTATATATTGAAATGGTTTTAAGCCCACAATTTGGCTCTGTTTGTAGTGCGAAATATTTAACCAAGTCAATAAAGCACAGAGTTAAGATATTTTATGTAATTGCAATTTAAACAGTAATAAAAGTATTAAATGTATTGGTAATGAGATGCGAGAAGCAGTAACTAGACGGATAAGGGCACGCATCAGCAAAGCATATTTCAGAAGGTTTGAATTTGAAGTTTGAATAAAGTAATATAATTAAAATTATAGGTTTGTGCATATTTAAAGCCAGACCAAACGAAATTTATTGACACAAAAGGTTTGTTATGTGCATACTAAATGAGCGTAGTTATTAATAAAAGCACAGGCCGGTGAAAAGGCAAGCAATCTGAAAGGTAGATGAAAGCAAAATAATGATAAAATAGAAATTGCAAAGAGCCGTCCAGAATTTGGCCACGGAGGAGAAGAAAAGCAAGAGAAATTTAAAAATTGTGAACTCGAATACCAGTGCATTAATAAAAAACAAAATGGAAAGGCAAAGCAGTGATTTTAAAACATGTGTGTGTAGCAAGAAAGAACAATGCTAGCTATAAGCAATAAAGACAATTTTTAGATTTAGGAAAGTGTTAATATGAATCATGTAATCAGACTTTACTCCGTTTATGTGTATTTGTTATCAAAATTAATTTCCATTTAACATTAGCAGATCGCGGTATCATAGCAACGTGATGCTGTTTTGTTGTTAATAAGGAAGAACAATTGAAAATTAATTAATAAAGCTTGGGGCAAAAATTGTGCTCCACAAAATTAATGTTTTATACCAAATACAAGTGTAATACAAAGATAAAAAGTTTACAAGTTATTTATACTCATCACCGTGCAGTTGTAATATCTCCAACAGCAGAAATCCAACGGCGTTACCTGCGGTCAGCTTCGGACCAAGTTCGGAGAGAAGTTACGACGTAGGCTATAGCAAATTATTTGGGTGTGGGGCTTCTGGAAAGCTGTTGAGCTCCAAGAACAATGCCTGCGGAAGGAGTACATCGCATATTCAAGAGTGCAGCTACGCCGTAATTTTCATAATCAACAAGGCGTCATCAGATTTTGCGAAATTGGCCGATTTTCAAGCAGGTGAAACAAAAGCGTTTGGCGTCTATCTACGTCACACCTATAAACAAATTCGTGGCGGTTTGTTGCCAAGCGCGATAATTAAATCAATTTACCTGAGGTTGCCTTGCTTCACTTCACGATTTTAAACATTCAAATTGACGCTAATTTCACTGGAGAAAGTTCTGTGTTTTTCTGTCAGTTTGAGGTTACGGATAATATGTAGTTAAAGCCGCGCATATGAGCTACTTTGGGACGATCAGTCTAAAATTTAAAATAATTTTGAATATAGTCAAATTCTGAACCCAACCTGAGATTAAGCAGTTGTGTGTTTTTGCCGAGAGCTAGTCTAGATATAATTGCAGTTTAATAAAATATAAAGAGGGGCAATTGCCATTATTTGAACATTAATTGATGCATTCCATTTTTAATTAGCCTTAAAATTACTGACGGGCAAAGGAGGCACAATAAAATATAACCTGAGAATTGTGTGGTAATTTGCCCTAATTGAATTTCTATTAATTTTGTACCAATATACTAAGCAGTTCATCGCAATTATTATAGGCCCCGCAACGTGGAGCCTTTGCAATATACATATCTACATATAGCTTACTTCTAAAAATTGCATTACTTCAAAGTGCAAAGTGTTTACTTTTACTAGGTCGCCGTTGTGTGTTCCAAGTCGTAAGCAAAGGTCAGCATTTAACAAGGCCGCTATGCGTTACAATTAGCAATTCTGCTAAATAGACAGTTGCTACGGCTGGAATAAATACATTGAACTTTCATGAACTATAGTGCACTGCACTGCTAGCTTTTTTTTAATTTTTAAATTTGGAAATTAAATTTAAAACTGTTTAATTTGAGATTAAACAAATATAGTTTAATATGAAAAAGAATACCTCCATTCATTGCAGTAGTTCAGTCACAGCCGCTGACGTTGTCATGTGTATTCCAGTAGACAGAGATATTGCAATGTTTACATCATTAGTTCTGTTATTAATCACTTTCGCACTGTATGTTTGTGCTATGTGTACTTGTAAATATTGTTAGAAAGATTTGCATGTGCCAGTTCTAGAAACATCATGAGTGTATCACCTTAGTTGTTTACTACTTCTGTTTAATGGAATTGTAACTGCAGCAGCTAACGATGTTGCACACCCAAATACTTTACTATTAAGTTTATTTTATATTAGAATAAATGTTTATGTAATTCAGCTAGAAATATTCACCTATAATACCATGAGTAGTCAAAGTTATGTCGAATATTTTTGCTGAGGTATCACGAATGTCCATTGCGCTTAGGTTTGATTAGGCCGAGTGCGCAATGGAGATGAGTAGTGATACCACAGCAAAAATATTATACTTAACTTTGACTAAGAATGGCATTCGAGGGACTATTCAATGAACCAAACTATTTTTTCAAATTAGTTTTCAGTAAATCTAGGAACAAACTACGCAATTTCTATAGTAACAGAACACTAAAATTAACTTTGTCTAATAAAAACCACATTTGCTTAAAATATTCACTTGAGTACCTTCTAGAAAGGTATATCCACTGATATTTTTTTGATTGGTCAAGAAACGTCAAAATTCTGGATTTTCATTGGTCACTTTTTGACAGATGACAGGTGAATTGACTAGTCAAGCCTTTTCCACACCTCATCGAAATTGTGTAGATACTGATATTTGTTCATTGCCTTGACCGTTGTTTTGGTTACTGTTAGCAAAGCTATGTCGATATTGTATTTTTGCAGTTCTGCTGTTATTTCAGGTATTTTATTAGTAATACTTCATCCATCCCAAGTTCCAATTATTTTCAGCTTGCAAAATATAATAAATGGTATTTGTTCATATTTCTGTGCTTAGTATTACTATCTTGAGCATTTACAATTTTTATAGGTAACAGGTGTTTCCTATCCTTCTGAATTTATTGGGTGTGTAAAAACATTACATAATACCTATATATACGTATATTTTAATTACTTCGAATGTTTCACATGGATTTCCTAACAAATATTAATTTTCAAGAAAATGTCGTCGAACAAATAAGTCGCAGATATAGAAAGAAAAAACAGTTTCATTTGTTTTCTTTGCAAAAGCTGGCAGTGACATACATATAAACAATTCTTAAATAAAAGACTAATTCCTAGTGTTGTTTCAGGATTATTCTGTGATTACGGTTTATGAATGGCATCGTTGGCAGAAAAATAAATATTTCCCGGCATAGCGCGGTTGTTCATTCACAAAAGGGCCATAAAGTATTTATAAAATAATACTAGAAATGTTCTACAAATTTGAAGGGAATTGCCGCAAATTCTATGTAAAATGTGTAAAATATAAATATTTCTCTGCATAATGCAGTTGTTCATTCACAAAATTGTCAAAATGTATTTATAAAATATTATTACAAATTTTTCGCAAATTTGAAAGAATCTGCTGCAAATTCTATGTAAAATGGCGGTAAACATGTCAATACAGAAAACTAAGATTAAATGTATATTTCATTAAAGCGTACTAGAATTAAGTATTATTTTAGAATTTTAAGCACTTCTTTACGAATTAAATGTTTTGAGTAAGTTATAACAAAAAGCGAACAAATTTTTGCTCTGTTAATCGTGGTTTACTAGAAGAATATGTAGGGGCATTTAATGTGATGCGAGTCATTATCTCACCTCCTTTCTGATATTATACAATCTGCTTTAATGGTTTACATAAAGTGCGGAAATTAGCGCATAAATTCGGTAACTCTGTTAATGTTTATTTTCGGGAAAAAATCTCAAAGGTGTGTAGCGATTCAAATTGCAACGCATATATTGTAGTAATTTATTATACAAGACGATAAAGTTACATTTTATCTACGAGTGAATCGTTTAACGTCGAGACGATTCAAGAGTGGATAGTAATATAACTTTATCGTCGTGTACGAGTATAATAATTTTTTTTTCTATGTCAACAACTTTAACAATTTCAATTTCAATAAGGGAAACAGTCACATTTTAAAATCTCAGTAGCTAGATTGGGTTGCTAGGATAATACGAAGCTGTAATATTTAATTTAAAAAAAGGTAGAAAATTAAATTACTTTATCTACCCTTGATGTTAATGTGCTACTTTATCTACCCTTGCTGTTAAAATAACACATGACCTTTTGTTTTGAGTCGATTAAAGCACACTTTAACATTTGCTATAGAAAAAAAAATCATGTTTATATTTTTATGTCGTTTGTTTTAAATGCTATGACGTCATCAATACTTCTTTAAATGGCAACCTATCATTTTTCTTTCATTTATTTCGGTAGCAATTTTTAATCTGTTTTTAACGGTATACAATTTTAATTAAGTTACATTGGAAAAAAGCCCTTAATGTTTACTTAGTAACCATAGTTACCGGGGCTCAAAAAAATCTGTAAAGGGCTTTACTCAGAACTTTCCTCGTGGACATTGTGACATTAAATAATTTCAAAATAGTAATTTATTATACAAGACGATAAAGTTAAATTTTATCTACGAGTGAATCGTTTAACGTTGAGACGAAGTCGAGAAGTTAATGATTCTAGAGTGGATAGAAATAACTTTATCGTCGTGTATAATACAATATTTTTTTCTATAGCAAGAACTTTAACAATTTCAAAAGAAAATAAAGACAGTCAATCACATTTCAAAATGTCAGTAGCTAGATTGGGTTGCTACGATAATACGAAGCTGTCATATTTAATTTGAACAAAAGTTAGAAAATTAAATTACTTTATCTATCCTTGATGTTAAAGTGCTACTTTATCTACCCTTGCTGTTAAAGTAAAACTTGACCTCTTGTTTTGAGTTGATAAAAGCACACTTTAACATGTGCTATAGAAAAAATAAAATTATGTTAGGGGTAAAATTATCATCACGTTAAAATTAAATAAATTTTCAGATACAAAAACCATTGCCGGTGGTCGAATTCGAAGGGCAGGCGAATGCGTATGCAATTACAACCTTCTGTGGGATATTGCAAGGAGAATGGGCTATTTCTACCTGCGCTACGGAGCACTACTTGAACACATGCTTCCTGGCTGCATTAAATACAACCTCATTTCGTTGGCACCTGTATAGCTGAAAGACACGCTGTATCTATTGGACACTCCTCGTCAAGAGTAAAGTCTGCATTATGTGCAAATTGTTAGTTTCCTGTCCATTCGATTTGTTTCTTTGGCGGTAGTTTCCGCTTTAGCTTTTTGTATCGTACAACATTCGAACGGTTGCGGTAGCTCTGGAAGCGAAAGGGTAAATTACCGCCAAACGAAAACATCGAATGGGCCGGCTCATTCGCAAGCGCTGAATTGGAGTCGCATCACCGGTATTATTTTAATTTTTGGTTTAACTGAGATACAGGAAAGCAATTTGCACATAGTTCGCACCTTACTTTTGAAGAGAATTCAACAAATACGGCGTAAGTGCTCTTTCTGCTTTACAGCGTAAGAGGTGTCAACGAAAAGGTTCTACTTAAGACAGCCGAGACGCACGTAGTTACGTAGTGCTCCGTAGAGCAGGTAGAAATAGCCCATTCTCTGTGAAATATCCCACAAAACGTTGGGATTGCATACGCGGTCCGCCTGCCCTTCGAATTGCACCGCCGGTAGTTTTATCTAAAAATTTATTTAATTTATTACAAACGTGAATATATTTTTACCTCTAACTTAATTTGATTTTTAAAATTATTTAGTGTCACAATGTCCAAGAGGGAAGTTCTGAGTAAAGCCCTTTACATATTTTTTATGTTCAAATTGTTGTCAAAGTCATCACTACTAAGTTATTTGTTTTAAACCCAGATAACTAGAATTAGTCTGTTAGTCTTTACCACATAAACTCTAAAGCCGCTTTTTTTTCTGATGTAATCTATTATAATTTTATACCGCTGAAAACAGATAAAAAGTTACTACCGAAACAAATAAAAACTATATAGGTTCTCATTTAAAACAAAGATTGATGACGTCATAGTATTTAAAACAAATGACACGAACATCTGAAAATGAATTTGATAAACTCGCTGCAGTTTGAGTCGTTACATCCTTTCGAGATTTATTACAAAAACGAAGATTAGTGGAGTTACCGATTTTATACGCTACTTAAGTTACACGTTGGATATAATCTTCTTTTAAAAGGTAGTTGTAGAAATATAACTTTGAAACAACCTTGCGAAACAAGTAGTTTTGAGCCCGTAATAGTAGAGCAATATTGAAATCCTGTTTAACTTCAACATTTGTTATTATCCTGTTTTCATCCCCTTATCTATTTGAGATTCTTGGTTTCTATTTATAGGAGTTACTACTAAATAATAAAACGACTCATTTGTCATCACTACTAGATCCTTTACTCCAATTTCTTCTTTTTTCCATCATCATATATTTTTGTATCTTGACTAATACGCCATCCGTATTATTAGCTGCTCTTTGGGCATCGTTAACAATGTAATATTATTTGCGGAAAACAATTATTAGTTTATTGTTGGGATGTTGCTTTTCCTGATAATATTTACTAAGACAAAATTAAAAAACATTGTCGAGAGGGGATCTCCTTGTTTCAAGCTTCTTTTCACTGCAAATCTGCCTGAATGATTGAGTTTTGTCATTGCCTCACACATTTTATTTCTGATAATCGTGTTATACGCTTGCTTGAAGTCAATAAATTCCACTTACAGTTGAAGGTGCAGATTTTTTTGGTCGTGAAAAGCTGGTCTACTGTTGACCTGTTGCTCTAATTTCTGCCTGATATTCTCCGACAGCGAACCCTTTAGATGTTACAGATATGTTTTTAATTAAATTGAATATACGGTAACTTCTCCTTTCTTATGTATCGGGTAGGTTACGAAATTGTCCCATCTTCTAGCATGTTTGCTTTTTGCGGATTTCTTCAGTCAAGTACGTACATTAGCCGCTCCCGCAAGTACTGGCTTCTTGTAAAATTTCTCCTGGAATTCTATGGTTCCCAGGACTTCCATTACTTTTAAGTTTCCTGCCAATTTCCAATTATCTACTGCCCGATTCTTTGAGCTTGCTTGCCAAGCTATTGCTGTATCTACCTCATCTTTTCCTGTGTTAAGCCTTTAAAGTATTGTTTCCAATCTTTAGATTGCGTTCAGTGTCCCATACTAATTCTTTGTCTTTATTCCTACAGCTTCCAGTCAGAATAACGTTCTTTCTCTTGATTTCTTTAACTGCTTGATATAAGGGTCATAGTTATTTACTTTCGTACGTTCTTCCAGAGTTTCTGACTTGCTCTC
>CALNHX010011452.1:0-32044 GCA_940337035.1 Agriotes lineatus
TCACTAGAGCCTGACAGGATATTTTTTAATTCCGATAGCTGATTTCTGGCACCGGTGAAACTGGAATAGCGCCTGAAAAGTTCAAATTCTGGGACGCGATGGTGAAGAGTGGCCACTACTGGGCGCGACTCTTGGGCTGCTAGCTCACCCGAATCAATTTTAACGGGCTGGGGTTTTAAGTCCGCCTGTGACAAAAACTCTAACCCGTGCCACCACAAGCGTGAGTTGAGTAACTCCTGGGGTAACATTCCCCTGCTAATTATATCGGACGGGTTGCAATTTGTACGCACGTGAAACCATTCTTCCCTATTGCTTAGTTCGTGAATCTCGGACACCCGGTTCGCGACGAACGTCTTCCAATTACTCGCATCCTTATTTATCCAGTGCAGAGTTATGGTGGAGTCCGACCAATAGTACACGCGGTCAAATTTAAATGCGGAGGAATCGAGTATAGTTTTAATCAAACGAGCCAACAGTAAGGCTGCGCAAAGCTCCAGACGGGGCAAGGATATTGTTTTTAATGGAGCGACCCTTGACTTAGCACAAAGCAAATTGGTGGTGACATTACCGTGCGCGTCAACGCAACGTATATACACGGCGCACCCATAGGCTACAGAACTCGCGTCCGCAAATCCGTGGAGATCTACCGAATTTATGTCATCGCAAATTACCCGTCTCGGAATTGCTAATGAGTTCAAAGCGCGTAATGAAGAATGGAGTTCGTCGTATCTGAAGCGCATCTCCATGGGCACCGTTTCGTCCCATGACAACTTCAACTGCCAAAGCCGTTGCACGAGAAGTTTCAAAGTTAGAACGCTTGGACCAAGTAGTCCCAAGGGATCGAATACTTGAGCCATACTAGAGAGTATAGCCCGCTTGGTAACTGATTCGCAACAGCTAGGGTTCACTCTGTAACTTAGCACGTCCCGCCGAGTATCCAAAAAAATGCCGAGAGTTTTCTCCGTGGCGTCTTCCTTCAAAGAAATGGGCTCTATGCTGCCGCGATCCACACCAATGGCGCTAGCTACTTCACTGTCGTTGGATGCCCACTTTCGCAATTCAAACCCGTACCCCGACAAAGCGCCACTAATTTCGAATTGCGTTTTTATGGCTTCCGCCCTATTTTCAAAACCAGTCAGTAGGTCATCTACATAAAAATCCCGGCTAATTCTTAATGAGGCCTCTGGAAGCGATGCTTCGATTTCCTGGGCGATTTGTATCAAGCACCTAGTTGCTAGGTACGAGGCTGATTTAGTACCGTAGGCGACCGTTAATAATTTCAAGCATTTTACCGCTGAGGTTTTGTCGTCACGCCATAAAATTAATTGGTATTGCGTCTGCGAGGGGTCCACGAGGATTTGCCTATACATTTTGGCGCAATCTGCTTTCAGCACGTACTTGAATTGCCTAAAGCGACAAAGAATTGCAAACAACGACTGCTGGACCACTGAGCCCTTATGTTGAAGGTCGTTAAGCGATACTCCGGAGCAGGACGCACAACTGCCGTCAAAAACAACGCGATGTTTGGTCGTTGAACTGTCCTCCTTTATGACTGGCAAATGTGGCAAATAAAACCGAGTATGAGGAAGACTCGCTTCGTCGTCCACCTTGCTCAAGTGACCAAGCGACTCGTATTCTTTGAGAAATGCGGAATACGCGGTTTTCAACTCGGGATTTTTTGACAATTTGTTTTCTAATGAATAGAAACGCTTTAACGCTATACCGCGCGAGTCTCCCAGCGATGGAGCATCTTTCCTGAAAGGTATGCTCACGATGAACCTACGCGGCTCCGACGACGCCCGTTTCGTAGTCGATTGAAAATGGTCTTCGCAAAATTTGTCATCAGCAGAGAGTCGGCCTGATGAACCGTACGCCCCCTCGATTTCCCAAAATCTCTGAATGCCGTGCTCGATGCCGGCTACACTTAAATGAACTCTATTTGAAAGAATGAGCGCTCGATTTTCGACATTCATGTTTCCGCCTAAAACCCAACCAAAAAGAGTTTTTGTTAAGAATGGCTTCTCTGGGCCCAATTTCACCTGTCCCTGACAGAGCACTTGCCAAAAGACGTTCGCGCCTAATAAAAGATCAATCTTTCCCGGTGTATTACAATCTGAATCGGCTAGCACAATGTTTGGTGGGATCTTCAAATCCCTCAACGAGAAAGCAAGAACCGGCAGAGGGTCCGTAATTTTGTCTAACACAACACAGCTCAAAATGTCCTCGTATTTCCCGTTGCGGGAGCGGATTCGAACCTTTGCTCTGAATTCAGTGTTCAGAGCCCTGGCACCAACACCCGACAGTGAGGTGATATTACCTCGTTTTGCTATCTTCAAATTTTGACACAAGTCGGCGCTAACTAAGTTAAGTTGGGATCCGGGGTCCAAAAGAGCTTTTGCCCGGGAAAATGACCCGGAGGATCCTTCTACGAATACGCTAACCGTGGACAATAAAACTTGCGCTGGCGCCGCGATTGCAGGACGGCTACAGGCTGCTGAAACGGATGCGACGGGTGCCTCGCTCGGGGCGACGGCCCCGACCTCCCGCGTGTCGCTGCTGGTTTCTGGCGGTCCAGGACGCGGCGACGGAGTATTTTCGTGCGCGTCGCGCTTTGGACGCAAACACAGTAAAGTATGGTGCTTTTTTCTGCATACGCGGCATCTCGACGATGTGCATTTTACCACGAAATGTCCGGGCTTGAGACAATTGTTGCATAATTTCAAACGACGCGCCTCTTTGATACGAGCGTTTACCGACAATTTTGAAAATGATTCGCAAGCGCTAATCGAATGATTACTATTTTTGCAAAAATCACAAGAGTGATTACCTTGCTCTCTGGCTACATGAGCGCGTGCATGACTTTTTTGCTCGGATCCCTGATTTCCCAAACTCGAACCTATTTTCGCAGCTTCCAGCGAACCTAATAAGTGACTTTTGCTCTCTAAAAAATCTAACAACTCTCGCAAAGTAGGAAATTGTCCGGCATGTTTGCATAATTCCCAGTCAGTCTGCATTGCTGAGCCGAGCTTCGAAACTATGATGTGTATTAGTATGGTGTCGACTGTGGGTTCCCCGTACGCCTTTAAAATTTCCAAAATTCTAACTACACTATCGAGCAGCCTTTGAACAGACGAATGTGAATCCTTTTTTACGCTCTCTAAACTGAATAACGCATTTATGTTTCTTATTTTCAAATCGCTTGACTAGGATGTCCCAAGCAATGGTATAGTTATCGTTGGTAACTTTTAACGACGAGATTGAACTAGCAGCTTCTCCCTTAAGGGAAGAAATCAAATAGTAAAATTTCTGAACGTTGGTCAAATTAGCGTTGTTATGAATAAGCGACGTAAAGGAGTCATGAAATTGAACCCAATTCTCGAATTTCCCCGAAAATGAAGGCAAATCTAAGGGTGGTAATCTTAATCCAGCGAGCTCTCCTGAAGGGCCACTTTGCAAAGAATTTTGACCTAGATTCGGTTTTATACCCGGACTGATCTTATTTTTTGATAAGAATTCCTCGACTGTGCTACTAATCTCGCTAAAATGAGTCATAAAAGAGTCGAATTCATTGAAAAGTTCATCAAAGTGTTCACCGTCGGCCTCCATTAGGCCCTCCATTGACTTCTCATACTCATCCAACAAATTTTGGAAACAACTAAACTCTTTTGACAAGTTGCCGACCTCGTGAGCCTTCACGGGGCTGGACGAAGAAATTCTATGAAAGAGAGTTTCGAAACGATCTACTTTGGCTTTTATGAATTTGCAACGAGTGGTTAAAGCGCGAGTTTCCGACATGACCGCTGATGTCGAACGAGTTTCCACCATGACTGACACAAGCAAAAAACAACACTAAACGAAGGTGTAATGGAAAAGGACTTACTTTTGATTTGAGAACGTAGTAACTTCTTGACGAACAGAAAACCAACCCGCCGCCGATCGCTGCCGCTTGACGTGGGACCTGGACTCGGTGTAGGCTCTCGATGGTTGAATTTCCTGGTGTTGGCGAAGCTTCTTGACGCTCTCCGACTCGCGTTTTTTAGCTTCTTCCAAATCCGGCTCGAAGGACCAATGTTTTTTGTATGATTAACTTGAAAAGAGGCTTCCACGAATGGGGCCTCCAGTTAATCCGCTGCGAATTCCGGTTCAATGGGATTGCCGGGAACTGCCACTTAATAACCCTGACTTGGGTTCAGTTATTTGTTGGAGTGAAACAAGACTTAACAAACACGAGTATATTGAGTAACAACGATTACAAACGTCACTGATGGACCGATGGTTTTTTACAATAGCTTCAACTGTTGTGATACGCTTGGATTGGCCACGCGAAAATAGGGAATTGCGCGTAAAGGTCACACATAACAACCTGGAACCGTCTTTACCAGGGAGTTAGACCGAACCGCAAAACAGCATAAAGCATAGCTGAACTTGCTTACTCGAAATTCTGAATCTAACTAACGCTGAATTTACAACGAGCCGAACTCGCAAATTCATCAAGGAGGGGAAAGCTCAAACACTATTGGCTGAGGCGATCCTGCGTAGCCAATCGGAGCGTCGCACGTAGGAATAAATACTTATTCTAAGAATCTTAATGCTAAGCTCTCTCAATGAGGCAATTGAACGAAATCCATAAACACATGATTCCCAAATATGCTAAGTCGGCTTAAGTTCTATTAGAAAATGTATCCATCCGCTTAAAAGCCATTAAGGGAAGCTTACAAATTCCTTTCCAATATTAACAGAGGCAAACAAATACGGCAAGATGCAAATTTGACTTTACCACGACCTTTGAATGAGTTAGAACAGTTATGACTTGAATTACATGATTAATTATGATCAAAAAGGTTTTGATGCACGCATCTGTGTGAATCAAACAGCTGGTCTTTTTCATTAGGCCATTTCCACTGCCGTATGCCACTATGGATCATAACACTAACAAAGGCTTGCTTGTTTTCAACTTTCTCAATAATACCCGGAAATTTTTCTTCCTCGTACTGCACTATAACACATGTGCCTCTTTTTAAATTATCCGTAGGTACCACACGCTCCTCTGAAATTTCATTTTTGTTGTCGTTTTCATCTTCAAAAGTAATTTCGATGTTGCCGCCGGTATTTTCTGGAACTTCATTTTTTTCTGTTTCATTTGTATTAACCATTTCTTTGTACATGCCTAACCAAACAAAAAACAAGCTTCTGTCCTCAATATCTCCTTCCCAAAGGCCGTTGTCTCTACATTTGTGAAATTCAGATAACTTATCTTCGTCAATTCGAGTCTCAAGGTATTTTAAACTGTTATACAATAAGTCCTTATCAACATCTGAATCTACTGAAGCTGATTTCGTTTTGTTTAAACATGGTTCGTTTACCTCACTTAACAGTTTACTAAAATTAATCTGATTTACATCAAAAGGAAATAATCCACATGTTCGGAATGCATTCTTAAAAATTTTGTCGGATGTAAAAGTTTCTTCCAAAACTTTTTTCAAAAGTGGTGCAATGTTTTCTCGCCTCAATACCTGCCTACAATTTTCTAAACGCCACTGATGTATTGCAGATTTCCATTTGTTTTTTAAGGGATGGAGGCTCCAACATCAAGGGGTTGTAAGATATGTGTGGAATTCGGCAAAAGACTTATGAGCATAATTTGGTTGGTAGCGCAAAATTCACTTAGATGAAATGTCACATGTGACTTGTGCCCATCAACGTAAAAAACTACTGGTAGAGGGATATTGTTTTTTAATACCCATGGATGGAAGACACTAGTCATGTATTCATAGAACGACTCGCTCGTCATCCAACCGTTCGGGGATTTACCCAAACTCTAGTTATTGGGCATATTTTTTATGATGTTCTTGGGAATACGTTCATACGCGAACATAACCATGGGTGGAGGTAAATCACCAGCAGCGTTAGCTAAAATAATATTAGAGATAAATAATAAAACTTACAGATTTCTTTTTGATACATACCTCTTACAAGAACAGTGATGCATTCCTTGTCATTTTCAGCCGCAAATGAGTACGGTGCTTTTGTTCCCTTTTTAACTAACGCTTTTTTTCCCTTAGGGCATAGAAAAAAAGCAGTTTCATCTGCGTTAAATACGCGACGCGGGTCATTAATTTGTATATCATTTTCCAAAAAGTGTTTCTCAATTTCTTGAAACCAGTTTCTTATACTAGCTTCAGAAACGATGGCTCGAGATTTTGTTAAATTCTGAGTCATTCTTGGGCTTATCTGGGGATGCCTTCTTAAAACACCTTGGTACCAATGCCGCCCTGGTCTACCATCAGTGAAATTATTCTTGCGATCCAGCTTTTTTACTAATGCTGCTACACTGTCTAACAGTTGCTCTCTCGTTACTGGAAAACCTGATTTTCCAAAGGCAATGATCCATTCTACAAGATAATTTTCCTCTTCTGAAGTTAAAATGGTAAACTCCACTTTGCATGTTATATCAGATTTCCCTTTTACTTTTTCAAGTAGTGTTACTCGGGGGACATTATACATCTTACTTGCTGCGGCGCATGACATTCCATTTTTCACAGCATTTTTCATAGTTTCTGTTGAGTATTTATGGTATTTCGTCGGCATCTTCTAAAAATACTGCTATAAAACAAATGTACCAAAATTCGTCAACTCAAGTACGTAATTTCGACACTTATGTCGAATTTATGACCCACACATTTAAATGTAAAAATCTTAATAGAAAAGGAAAGTCTAATAGCTATTCATGCGAAAGAGAAAGAAACTAAATATTTTATTGAAAAAACATGGTGTACCTATAATCGACATCCCTGTCGAATTTGTGTACACCTACTGTTTTCCAAGATCATAAATTCGACAGAGTCAATTTTGTTGGTTAGAAATGGTTAGAAACGTAATTTTACTTATATTTTGCATTTTACTGTTTCTTTAAGGATGTATTAGTTCGTGCAAATTGTTATTCAACTCATTTTATTGATTGTTGTCTAATAAACACTATGTATAGGGTATCTAAAAATCTGCTTACCTTAACAGCAATAAGCACAATAACAGTAGTTGCACTTCAATGACACAACGACCTAGACGTCATAATTTTTTTTGGTAGAAAGATGCCGATAAAGAAGAAAACTATTCACGGGATCCGACCGTTGAAGCATCCAAGAATGTTATTAGATGGCAGGCAAAGCAGTAATTATGTAGAGATCCTGTATATAGTTAGATACAGGGACTCTATAATTATGCGCAGTTTCTTATTTATTTAAGTTATTCTCAAAAGTGTTGAATATTGGTACACTGTCGAATATAGGGACACTTGCCTTACTGGTTCTTTTGTGATTATTTTATGATCTTCAAAAATAAATCCATGATCCAAAAACCAATTTCTTATCAATTTCAACATATGCGGGACGTCCGTAAAAAATTAATCTTTTCATTGGTTACTGGGTGAAAACAGTGTGTTTTTTCAATGCTTATATTCATATCCTTCCAAAGCCCCATATTATCTCCTCCGCAGTCCGACACATAAGCCACGACGTTATAGTTAATCTTATTTAATTCAATTATTATTTCTTCTAGAAGTGATTTAGTCATCTTAGTGTCAAACCCAACAAACACTGGTTGCTTCCAGGTATCGAGAAGTCCTCTTGACATTACCACTTGCATATATAGTTATGTGGACCGACTATTTCGTTTAACCTTTGATCATATTCGATCATGGAAGAAACTTTAATTTAATCAAAACTGAGTACTGTTAATCTCTGATGATCAGTTTTATTTTTACCATAAAGGTTCATCACATTTAAAATGTCTTTTAATAAACCATTTCGTAAATTTATGTTAGCTGCCCAACGTTGAAGAGTGGAAATACCAGGCAGGGGATACTTCAATTTTTTTCGTAAATAAATCTAGGCACGCTTACTGAAATACCTTACTGTGAATGCTTTCGACAATTCGTCAGATGTCCATCTTGCATTTGTTTTTTTTTCTTTAACACAATGTCTAGCTGATTGGGTGTTAGAAAATCTGCCAAAAGTTTCTAATTTTAAGCTCTGAATCACTCCTAATTTTATCAAAAATTTTCTGTAAACTTGCATTCTTTTCTTTCAAAAAATCTAATTCGTTTTCATACTGAGAAATTTTATTTTTTTAAAGTTAATTTTCATTACTAATTGCAATATATCTTTTTTCTAATATAGCGTATGGACTTTCTGTACTGGTTGTTGGTATTTCATTCAAGTCGACTACTTCTGCTTCAGAGGATAACAGTTCTTGCACGATCGCCTTCTGTTCTTTTTTCTTCAGCTCTCTACTTCTATCTCTTACCTCGTTTTCAAGCAGTGGTAATAAATACAACGAAGGTTTAGCTACAATTAAATTAGTTTTAATCTCCTTAACATAACATATTTACTTATTGAAAAATGATTACCTGTCTCTTTCAACTTTTTTGGTAATATGTTCTTTAATTTAGCTTGTACAACATCCTCGTATTGGTCCAAATCAAAATGTTTGCTGCAAATTCGTTTATTTGATGGGTCAAACTTGCTCTTTCGGTAACATAGTCGAACCCATTCTTTCCTTAGCAAGCTATCTCTTGGAAAAGAGAAAAACCGAATTTGTTCATTGGCTTTTTTTGCTTTTTCTGCATTACTTTTGCAGATTGCGACGCTACAAATCGTTCCCGTCATCTTTAAATAAAATCATAATTTTAAACGCACCTAAAGAAAAATACAACATCGGTTCTTACCTCACCTCTGTCTTGCAGAAACTTTTTTAACAACCTTGGAAGCGTTTTGTAGCACTTGTTGGGTAAATAAATATTTAAATTAACAAAAAAAAACTTTATCTAAGATATGGAACATGTTAAAAAACTTTTAAATTAACAAAAAATTATAATTTGTTTCGAAAACACAACACTGAGTCTATTTTGGTTATAAGTGGGTTCAGTTATTATATATTTTTCATTTAAGTTGCCCAATTGGCCAAGGTACAGAGCGCTATTGATTAGGTGCTCAGTAAAAAACCTCTGTTTCGCATCCATCTTTCTTAATTTTACAGCTACAGTACAAGCAAAATGCTCAAACTCATCTTAATGTTTTTCATCACTTTTTTGGGTCTTTTTCTTTTTAATTTGTTCACATTTGTCATTTGGGGAGTTGTTTGTGCGATATCATCATTATTTCCATAATTTGACCCATATTCTCAACGATATCCTAAAATAAATGTTTCTTTTTAGACCAAAAACCAAAGAAGACTGGATGCAAGTTGCTGAAGATTTTGAAAACTATAGAATTTTCCAAATTGTGGGGGAGCAATAGATGGAAAGCATATAAGAATAGTGAAGTCACAGAATAGCGGATCATATTATTATAATTATAAAGGTTAAGGTGTTGATGGCAAATATGAGTTTATTTTTGTAAGTGTGGGTGCCAATGGTAGACTTTCTGATGGGGGCATCTCTGACGATTTACATTTTAATAAAATGCTCCACAATGGAAAGTTAGGAGAAGGCAATAATTCTTTAGCAGACTGCAGGAAAAATAATTTCACCTTGGACGGCTTGGCAACTGGACATTATAGAAATCCACGATCGGACGCTAAAACCAGTAGGGATGAATATCTAAATTACTTTAATATAGTAGGCAAAGGTCCATGGCAAGATAAAATGGTTAATAATGGACAATAAATTTATATATAATATTGTTTTCTTGAAGTTATGTGATCACAGGGGAACAATTACCACGTCACAGTTAGACAGTCGCGTGGTGGGAATATAGCATGGTGTGCTTACGCGCATGCCGGGGATTGACGGTGACGTCAGCAACGAGAACCTCGGGCGATATTAACGCATAGATGGGCATGAAAATCCAATTGTCCGCCACATTTCCACATTTCAACTTCAAGTGCTCTTACATCCTAACATCTTCGGTTAGTGTATTATTAAGAGAAAATAAAGAAATGATCAAATAACTAATGAAATATTTATAGTTATAAAAATAAGTACTAGTACATACATATTCAAAGTTTTTTTCATTTATTGGTAAATTTTGACATCTTTTTATTTAATATTCTCCTGCAATTTTCGAAACTTATTTTTTTATGAAGATGTCTTAATCTAATGTATGTCCTGGTTCTAATCAAACACAGTATAACTTCTTGAGGAAATTTGTTCGAAATTTCAACAGATGCCGTCTTAACTTTTTCCGCCAATTTATTAAAAATATTACATTCCTTAGAGAAGAAATTGTTGTGAAATTTCTGGAATTCACTCTCAACTAAACGAGCCAATTCAATCAAATCATCACTTGGATATATAAGGTTATACTCGTTTGAAAATGTTTTGTATGGGTCCCAAAATTTAAGTTTTTATAAATCTATACCCTTTGTATCCAGCAACGTACTTGAGTCCGTCATTAGAAATAGTGTCAGATATTTTGTTATCATCTAAACTTTTAAAAGATGTTCATGATCATCAGGAACAACAACCGAATTAGGTATTTCTAAAGAACTGTCCTTAGGATCATCTAAATTGTAATCTGGAGCCAGAAATGTATAATTGGAAAAATCTGTATTTTCTATGTCCGTTGAAGAACTTCTATTTTTGTTAAATTCGCAGTCTGGAAAAACACCATTGAAAAATGCCTGCGATATGCAAACATCATTTTCAAACCATGACTAATTAGCAGCTATTTACAGTTGAAAGGCCTTCCTGAGGTGAAAGAACTGGTCAATATTGTGAGGTAGAAATATATTTCAGCCCTTAGTGCCTTCTTCAGTTTACATATATAAACAGGTTAAAAACAACACGTTAAAATCTTGCATATTTATAAAAAAAGGCAGTCTTTAAATTGAAAATATCATTTCCGCCTTACATATTAAAGTCGTTAAAATTAGAGCATAGGAGGTGCTAAAAAGGGGGATGATTATCTGGTGTTTTAATTAAAGGTCAATAGAAAAATTCCAAGAATTTAAGAACGAGGACCAATTATCAAGCGCCATGTTGACGAAATACAATGATAAAGTGTAGATAATAAAGTTAATTAACTACTACGTATTTCTACGGTTATTTAGTAAAGTAATTTTAAAAATGTTTGTTATCGTTCGTTGTAAAACCGTGTGTCTCCATTTTGGGTTTCGTAAAGCAGGCAAAAATAAACTAAATGTAGCTTTAATTTATGGGGAATTTAATTCAGAAGCAAGGTAATTAAAAGCAAAAGTTTTTGATAGCACGTCTTTCAATACAAAGTTTTCGTGCAGCGACATTGACGGAACAATAGAAATAATTGATACGTAGTAGCTGGCTGAGGTTAATATTATAAACTTTTAATTAAAGCACCAAATAATCATCCCCCTTTTTAGCACCCCCTTTGCTCTAATTTTAACGATTTTAATATGTAAGGAGGAAAATGATTTTTCAATGTAAAGACTGCCTTTTTTATAAATATGCAAGATTTTAACGTGTTGTTTTTAACCTGTTTATATATGTAGACTGAAGAAGGCACTAAGTGCTGAAATATATTTCTACCTCACAATATTGACCAGTTCTTTCACCTCAGGAAGGCCTTTCAACTGTAAATAGCTGCTAATTAGTCCTTTAACATGTTTTAATATTAACCTCAGCCAGGTACTATGTAACAATTATTTTTATCATTTTCAAAGATATCCGGATGCACATTTTCTATTTGTAGTGGGTCAAGCAGGCAAGGTTCCGAGCTTTCTTCGGTATTTTTGTTCGTAGAGAATATTCCAAGTGAATGTTCACCAAGAATGTACCACCGCAACCTGTATTTGATGTCCATGGGAGTTGGATGATCATTTGCTGCCCCCATACCGCGAATGTAGGAAAAACAGTTTTCCAGAATGGTTGGTTGAGTCTGTATGTCAGAACATACTACAAATTATTATATTCACAATGTAAATATTGATACAGTGCAGTCAACGAATTGTTACTCAGTAGAATTCGTTTCTGAAATGGTAACACCGTTTTATGTTTTCCAACAGTTATTTTGGATATTATCTCAGAAGTTTCATTAAGAATTAATATTTGCTTATCCAAATCAACACCATACGCATTCGCTCCTGGATGGGCACCATATTTCAGCTGAGAGTTAAAAATATCAAACCAGTCATTTATAATTTTTAAAAACTTACTGGTTTCTTTCCAGTTCATATACTCGAAGAAACCTTCCAAACCAGACCATTCTACTGCTTTCGCAACAGTATTTGAGAAAAGTTGTGCTGCCGGCCGAACTTTTTGGCGTTCACTGCCCTTAACGTTCAAATGATATTCACTTATTTTGTGAGCAATTTTTAGTTCATCGCTTGATGGCCAAATAAGTTTTTGAACACAACTTTTGTCGATCAATTTGCCATCTATATAAAATTCTTGATCAAGAATATGATTTCTCACAAGTTTCAATAAGTGTGGTATTTTCCGACACAAATATTTTCTTGGGCAAAATAACGGGATGAGCAAAGTAACAATTGTCTTTGTAACTAACATTCAATTGTGACCAAAGAGAAACATTTCCGGTACCCATATCACTTGTGATAGAAACCACAGTATAACCAGCATAATGTAATTTAGTTATAATGTCGATTAAAATATTTTTAGTCATAGGCGTATCGAAATTGTAAAAAAATCGGTTGTTTCCATTGTGAACACAAATCTCTTACCATAACCACCTGACATGCTTTGTGTGATCCAAACACGTATTGTTCCTTTTGATCGATACACAACTTATTGGAAATATAGATTTCATTAAATGATAAGCAACAAAGTCGTTCAAATTCATCCAGAGTCGCAAATTGGTGCTTCATAAAGTTGACAACATCTATCAATATTCCGGGTCTGAGTTTAAGATTTATAGCCCATCTTCGGAATGTACTTAAGGCTGGAAAAGGGTAACCTTTCTTTTTTAGATATCTGTATGCCTTAGGACTGACACTCCGCAGAGAAATTGCAGATGCAATGTCTTCTGAAGCCCAATTTAAATACTTATTTTTTGGATTAAGTATTGTCTTAATCTGACCTGGGGTTAAAGGATTGCTTAGTGCAATATTGAAACTTGATAATTTCGAATCGGAGGCTACTTTATCATTTGTCAGTTCTTTATTTTTTTATTTAAAATCCTCTACTTCTTTTTCTAATGACAGAATTTTGATTTTCATATTTTCCATTTCTTTCGTTAATTAACTCCTAAAAATATTACAATTCATTATCTAATATGCTATGGGATAAAATACTAGGATAATTATTAGAGGACTAGGTTTAGAGGAATTCGACTATATTATATATTTGTTATTACGATTACGTACTTATTTATTGATGAATCTTCGATAACTTGCTCCGCCACGGCTTGATGTTCTATATGCCCTAACCTGGGGTTGTTATCTGAGCTTAGCTGGCCTCCCAAAATGTCTTTAATAATAATCTGTCGATTTCTTATATCGTTTTTGGCTTGCATCCTTTGTGACCGTTTGCTAGGATAATAATTTGTAGAACTTATTGTCGACGAAACACCAGTAGTACTTGTTTTGGGAAGAAATAAAGTTGGAATGGCATCACATTGCAAATTTCTAATTTTAGAAACAGACGAGAAATATAAAGCTCCAAAATTTTCAAATAATTTGGGTTTTTCTAGATATTTTAAAAAATCTGATATTTGCAAATCCGAAATTCTACATTTTTTTAAGTTAGCCATTTTAATCTGCAGCAAAACAGATTAAGCTTTTTCGGACAAGTTACTGCTTTTTTAAAAATTGTTGTTGGAAATCTAAATTTTGAGGTTTTTGCTATTTCTACTTTATTTTTCGGCATAACGGTAAGTCCTGGGAAAAAAGTTTATTAACGTTTTTTGCATGTAATTTTAAGCTACCCAAAATGCCAGCTTCGGTTTCAGCTAAAAGTTTCATTCTCCTGCGATACTATAACTATTTTATCTTACTTGGATCCTCTACAGATTCCATGTCCAAATCCATTTCCTCAACCTTCCCTTCGTTCTGGTCGCTTTGCTCCTCAATATTCGGCATATCTAGATGGAACAAAACAAATTAAATTTTTAATTTAAAGGGTGCCGGAATGTGCAAAAATACTTATAACTCCGGAAATTTCCACACTAAGATAATGAATGCACATCAGAAGAATTAACCCCGCTTATGATGTATTTTATTAATTTGACAGTAAATACGTAATTCTGATTTAGGGTTACTATTCTGTCAACAGTTACTCTTTAGAAAGTAATTAAGCATTGTTTCAAAATAAATTACCTGCCAAATTTATCTCCTCGAGCCTCTTTCCAGCGAATTTGGTCAATTCAACGGCACTCTCGTGCAGTCGATAAAATTCTCGGTGGACTCTTAAGTCATGTCCAGGATGGCGAGCAAGCCAGTCATATTCGTTTTCTCTTAAGTTAAAAACTTGATAAACGATCCCTATATATTTTCTCAGTTTTTTGCTGGTGATATTTTCTGCCTGTTCCAGACATGTATCCTAACATACTTTTCTAAGGCAGTCATGACCTCTCATGTTTGTACCAGAATTTCTAGTACGAGCAAATACAAAAGGGTTGTCTTTGGATATATCAACTTGACCTCTGGTTTGCAAAAGAGCATCAATAGCTTTTTTTCCATCTTGTGTTAAAAGAACAGCTACTTTTCGTCCTCGTTTTCCTATGATATTAACCACTGTCACCTGGTTAGCTAACTGTCTCTCAAAGTCGGTAAGTGAGTTTTTAATTTCTCAGTGCATTGTTCTGACCACATTGGTCTAGAAGAATAGTCAGTAAGAGTCATGCGTGAGGGTTCTCCGGATCTTCTTTTATTAAAAAGTATGCATCTTACTAAGTGTTAATGAAGCTAAACGTGACCATTGCTGAATGGTGGGAGTACTTAATAGTTTATTGAGGGATTTTGTCATCTCATCATTAAAGTATTCTTCTTCTTCTTTCTCAGCTCTTTGAAATCCACTCCTGGATATAAGCCTCTCCATATCTTTTCCATGCTTCTTTATCTCTTGCTTTGTGTTGCCATTGCGTTCCCAATCTCTCTTTTACATCGTCAATCCACCTTCTTTGTGGGCGACCTACACTTCTTTTATTTCTTCTGGGTCTCCATTCCAAAATGCGCTTTGTCCACTTTGATTCTTCTTGTCTGGCGACGTGTCCAACCCAGCTCCATTTTAATTGAGCTATTCTTTTCACGACATCTTCCACTTTTGTTTTGTTTCTTATTTCTTCGTTTCTCATCCGATCATTAAGGCTTACGCCTAACATTACTCTTTCAATTGCTCTTTGTGTGGTGCGGAGTTTATTTACTGATTTTAATGTTAATGACATTGTCTCCATTCCATAGGTTAATACCGGGAGAATACAGGCATTGAAAACTTTGGTTTTTAGATTAATTGGGATATTTTCATCTCGTAGTGTTGTTCTTAATTTTCCTACTGCCGCCCAAGTCATTTTAGTTCTTCTACTTATCTCGGCTGTTTGATTTTGTTTCCCGGGTTTTATTAAATGACCTAGATATATATATTCTTGGACGCTTTCTATAACAGTGTTCTCAATTTGAATTGGTGTGTTTTCTAATCTCATAACCTTTGTTTTGTTAAGGTTCATTTCCAGACCTACTTCTTCTGATGTTAGTTTTAGTTCGTTGAGCATGTCTTGTATTTCGTTTATGTCGGAACTTATTAGAACAATGTCATCCGCAAAACGTAGATGCGAGAGATGGCGACCGTCGATGTTGATACCTTTCTGATCCCAATTTAGTTTTTTAAATATATTCTCTAGCGTGAGCGTGAATAATTTTGGTGAAATGGGATCTCCTTGTCGAACCCCTCGGTTGATTGGTATTTCTTGAGTTTCTAAGTTTTCTCCTATCTTCACTTGGAAAGTTGCTGTTTTATAAATTTCTTTTATTAGTTCTCTGTATCTCGAATCTATCCTTGCATCGTCCATTGCTTCAAATACGCTCCAGTGCTCTATGCAGTCGAAAGCCTTTTTGTAATCTACAAAAGCTAAATGCACTGGGATATTGTATTCTGTGCATTTTTCTATTAATAGTCTCACATTTTGTATTTGTTCAGTGGTACTATATCCTCGGCGGAATCCTGCTTGCTCAGGAGGTTGGTATGCGTCTAATTTGTTGGTCAACCTGCTGTTAATGATCGACATCAGCAGTTTGTACAAGTGGGCCAGGAGACTTATCGGTCTGTAATTTTCGATGTTAAATATGTCTCCTTTCTTGTGTACAAGTATGACCTGTGCATTTTGCCATTCTTTGGGGATCCTACCAGTTTGCAGGCACTTATTTAATAGGATTTTTACAGCTGCTTGAGTAGTTGCTCCTCCTAATTGGATCATTTCTTTCGTTATTGTATCCCCTCCGGGGGATCGGTTATTTTTCATTTTTCTAAGCGCAAATTGGAGTTCCTCAATGGTGATCTCAGGGATTTCCTCTGAGCCTACGTTTGTTATAGATATTGGTGGTCTTTCGTCTCTGTCTGTGTTCTTTGTCGAATATAAATCTTTGTAAAAGTCTTCTATAATACTAGTTATCTTATCTTTTTCTTGTTTTATTTCACCGTTTTTGTTTTTTAGTTGGTGTATTTTTGGTTGTCCAGTTTTATTTATAGATCTCAACACTTTCATATTCCTATTATTTTCTATAACTTTTTGTATCTTGTCAGTATTATGTGTTCTTATATCTGCTCTTATTTTCTTTTGAACTACTTTATTTAATTCTACGTATTCTTTTGAGGTTTTATCCATATTTCTTCTTTCTTCCATTAGTTTCTTTGTGTTTTGTTTTATTTTACTAGTGTTTAGTTTAGAGGTTGAGCATATTCGTTTTGTAACAGTCTTGATATCATCTTTTATCTTTTTTGCCAACTTATCTATTTCCATTTTTTCGATTTGTTGTAGTGGCGAAAGTTTTATCTTGAGTTCTTGTTGGTACCTAATTTTGTTTTCTTTCAGTTCATCTAGGGTTGGATATCGTTTAGGTCTTATTAGTTTGTTTCTTTCAAATTTCGTATTTATAGCAACTCTTGCCCTGACCAGTCTATGGTCACTCCCAAGGTCAAATCTATTTAGAACTGTGACGTCTGTTATTATATACTTCTTATTTGAAATAATATAGTCTATTTCGTTTTTGGTCTTATTGTCAGGGCTTTAAAGTATTGACTTAACTTAATTAGGTCAGTAGTCAACAGTAGCAACTGGGTTGCACTAATTTTTCGGTTATACATTGTTGCTAAAGCACTTGATGAAATTCTAATGCTCCATTCAAGCTCAATCCGATTCAAGAAGCACATCAAGGTTTCATTTCCAGATAGATTCCCACTCCTTAAGCAACTGCCACGTTTTATTGCAGCGCACTTTTTTAGAGTGTGTCCAATCTTTAGAGCTAAGGATAGTGCTTCAAATTCTGGTCTTCTGACTGCGTTTTGATGAGCGACACAGTAATTTTGTCGCTTGAACAATCAAGTCAAATTTCTGTGGTATAAGGTAGTCTGATAAATGATGATTGCTATTGTCAATTTCCCGTAACTTAAGAGTAAATCTGGCAATTTTTCTCTTATAAGCTCGCATTGGGTAGTTCCATATTTTTCAAACTGCATTGCACCATATTTTAATATTAGGTCATCATCTTTAATATAGTTCCCAACAATATCATCACGAAACTTAGAGGAGATACTTCTTACAAAATCAGTTGAGAATTGTGCTCCAAATGCGTCATTTAATATGGCATTGCTTTGAGCAATTACGTGTTTATTCTAGACACCGTCAGTCCTTCTTTTAGTTCAGCGCTGCACAGACGTATAGGGAACAGGGGCCACTCGGGAAAATTATAAGCTAAGGACGGGCCACTACAAACAATACTTATTAAAACAAAAAATTGTATTTTTAAATAGTATGAATTACAATGATAAAAATAAAAGAACATTCAAAAATGTTTGTTGTAATTATGTAATCGCAATGTAATCTAATCATTACAATGTACTATTTTAAGTTTTATTATTTTGATGCACGACATTGCATTGAACTAACAAGTTTTTTTATATTTGGCTCCACATTACTTGTCGCCACACGTAAAATTGCTTCCAAATTTTCATTTGCCAGACGGTTTCGATTTTTTGTTTGTTAAGTTTCATCACTGAAAACGTGTGCCAGACTAGAGTCAAGCTCAACAGGGTCTTCTTT
The DNA here is from genome assembly GCA_940337035.1 of Agriotes lineatus. Classification (NCBI taxonomy): domain Eukaryota; kingdom Metazoa; phylum Arthropoda; class Insecta; order Coleoptera; family Elateridae; genus Agriotes; species Agriotes lineatus. The sequence continues at coordinate 18,180 of CALNHX010011452.1, forward strand.
CAACGCTAATTTTTCCAAGCCCGTTCCCTTGGCAGTGGTTACGCTAGACAGTAGGTAGGGATAGTGGGAATCTCGTTAATCCATTCATGCGCGTCACTAATTAGATGACGAGGCATTTGGCTATTACAAATATTTATTCAGACAATTACAGAAGCAATACAAAATACATTTCGGGTTAAGATGGTAGCTGCCCGTCAGCACAATAACAAATATTCATCCAATACAATACATATAATGGGTACACAATATCAATACAAGGCCGGAAAGATAAGCTCTCCGGCCCTACCCTGATAAAATACGCCCATACAATATAATGCACTTTACAAAGGCACACAACGTCCGCGGTCTTAGGATTCCGTACACTCGCCGCGTAGCTACGGCCTCCCTCGTGCCTGCCTTAGTGGTGGTGGTGGTCCCCAGGGCGCTCACGCCAGACGGAGGCCATGTAGTTCCGGTGCATAGAACTGCCCCATTTGAGGCAGCTATGCACGCAGCTGGCCTTGATGGTGGTAGGAATGCGGAGGACCACTGATGTTTCGAGGTTTTCCCTGGGCCAGATCCCTCGGGCTCCCAGGATCAGAGGTAGGAAAGTGAGCTGTCTCCCGGGCCAGGTCCTGGTGGCTGCCTCCCTGAACCGGACGTTGTCATAGACGAGCCTCTTCTGCTCCCAACTCTCTGCCAGGGATCGTGGGCCTTCCCAGCAGATTTGCACGTCGCACAATGACGATGTGCTGTTGAGAGAGGTGGATCGCCAAGTCCGGTTTGTAGAGCTGTCCATCTGGGTGCCTGACCCTTAGCTCGACCTCTGTGATCCACTGCTGGCGTCTGGCGTGGCGGGCGACTTTATTAACGATCTCATTATGACGTCGGATCCGATCGTAATGCGTCACCGGGCACCCTTGCAGGATGTGGGAGATGGATTCAACCCGCTGGCACCCGGCTCTGCATCTTCTGGCCTCTTGCGGTTGGTAGGGGAGGCCAGTGGTCGCCAGATTAGCCGTTCTAAGCTGTACGGCTCTCACAAAATCCCGGCCGGTCCACCCTCTTGGGATGTCACTAATCCAGGAGCGGCTGGAGACGTCGTCGACGGCATCTTGGAGTCCAGCGCTCATCACTCTTGTGGCCACCTGCTCGCGCCAGAAGGTATCCGGGTTTCCCCTCTGGGCGAGCTGCTGGATCTTTGTGACGAGTCTTCCGATATAAGGTGTCGCCATCAGTGCACTGGTGACTTCGCCACCAAAGGTGTTTAGTGCCTCCATCCTTCTGCCGAAGGTGAACGGGACTTGGGCACGCAGCTGTGGAACTCCAAGGCCACCATCACGGACTTTTGCACGAATGAATTGACTGCCCGTGTGAGCGTTCAGGCGTAGAATCCTCTTCACCGTTCTTCTGACGACACGGTCACATTCAGCCAAAGTTTTGGCCGTGACGGATGGGACCTGCAGGCCATGGTAGAGCCGTGGGATGACGTGTTGCTTTAACATGGTGAACTTCTGGTGGGGCTTCAAAGGAGATCTCTCAATGCATCTCACCCAGGATGTCAGGTTGAATAGGGTCGGTTTAGACACTCCAGTACCGGAGAAAAAGTGGCCCAGGTACCGGAAAGCGTCGATATCGTTTGCTGTTGGAATGCGTGCCCCATGGATGCTGAAGGAAGGTGCTGTCCTTGTAACGCTCTTATGGCGTATGGTTGCTGCGGACAGGGAGACACACTTCCTCGGATTAAGCGCCATGCCTCTTCCTTCCAAGAAGCGGCATGTGATGTCCAGGGCGCTGGGCACGTCGGTATCCCGATCTTCTATCAAAATGAGGTCGTCCGCGAAAGCGACTGCGGCGACCTTGACTCCGGGTGAGATGGATCGTCCAGGTTGTTGGGTGTTGAGCCTCTGCACCAATTCGTCCAGAACCACGTTAAATAACAGGGGTGAAAGTGGATCGCCCTGTTTGACCCCCTGACGAACACGTAGGGGTCGTGTACGTTCGCCGCCTACATGGATGGTAGTGTAGGCGTCCTTGAAAGTCGACATCACGTATTCTACCAGGTATTCGGATAGGCCCATCCATTCCATCGCACGCTGTATGGCATGGTGCGAGACCGTGTCGAACGCCTTCCTGACGTCTAGCGAGACCAGGTTAAAAGTCTTCCCGCTGGCTCGTCGTGTCTTGATGTATGCGTCAAGAGGGCGTTGGAGAGGCATCCATCCACGTCTCGAAAGCCGCGCTGGAGGCAATGGAGGTCCACAGCAAGGTTCATACGTCTGGCAAAGATCCTGTGCAGTGGGCGCTGCACGGACGAACCAATCGTAATAGGTTGCCAGTTAGTGGGGTCGTCTCGGGGACCGTCCTTGGGGATAAGAACGGTCCGACTCTCCTTCCAGATGGTAGGGTGGTACCGCCTATATAGGATGAGGTTGAAGAGCGCCTCTAAACGGGGTATTCGGCATCTCTTCACTGCCGCGGTTGTAATTCCATCCGGGCCTGGTGCGGAATTGCTCCAGCCGACCATGGCTGCGGAGATGTCTTCCACGGATATAGGCCGGTACGGGAAGGAGGTGGTTATCTTTCCATCAGATATATCTTCGTTGACCCTGGCTGACTGTTGCTCCAATAAGGGCCCGTACAGGTCCTCGACAGCCCGAGCGGTAGGGTAAGTCTCGGGTTCAAGGAGAGGTTTACGTGTAAGGAGCTTGTCGGCTAGGGCCTTGCGGTCTTTGCCAATCAAGTCCTGGGCCTTCTTAAATTCTGCAACCCTTCTCTGCCTCGTATTGACAGGCGGTGGTGGGGGTGCAGTTGGGGCTGATCGTGCTCGTTTGCCTGTTCTCCCTGATACCGGAAACACCGCCTCCATCCACACAGCTACGACGTCGTCCAGCTCGGCCAAGGTCCCAGCGAGACCAACGGAGATGAGGGTCTTGGTCTCCTCGTCCACGGAGCGTCGAAGGCGGACGAGATCGGCGAGGAACTGGTGGGGCTCCTCCTCCTGGATGGGCTGGACTTCCTCCTCGATGGTTGGTAGGTCAGGAGGTAACACTGCTCTCTCTAGTCGCACTACACAGGGAGGCAGCACAACCCGAAGGGGCGGCACTGCAACCGATAGCGGCACTACACTCGAGGACGCTTCACTGCGCGGTACACCGACAACATCACTCACTGGACGATCGGCCCCGAGGGCAGCTCGGCCTGGACCAGGCGTTGGGGTGGGTTCGACAGGCACTGGCACGGCTACTCTCGGCCTGGAGAGCTGTGATGACAAAGTAGGCGAGGAGGGAGAGGACAAAGCCCTCTTCCTCTTGACGTCAGTTGCACATTCGGGGGTGGTATCCACGCGACGGCGGACGACTGGAGGTTCGAGGGAGAGACGGGGAGAGGGTACTGGCCTCTTCCCGCTCCTCTCACCTGCAGATGAGGGCGTTAAGCTGGGATCCCGGCTGGTGCTCGCCGGGGCGGAAGGTGCAGGACCGTTGGAGCCAGTGGAGCTGGATGGGGTTGCTCCCGTTGGTGTGCGTGGGCTAGTAGTAGGTGGAAATGAAGGATCTGGCGCTGATTTGCACAGGAGTTTTAACGTCGTTTCTTTCATTCCACTTCTGGCCCTTTCTAAGTATTGTTTATACTCCGGCTTTTCACGGCGATAACGGATCTGATGAGCCGTTAAGCCGGTAGTCCGTACCATTTCGGCATAGGAAATAGCCTCCCCCCTTACAGCGGGCTTCAATCGAAGCGATTTTGGCCATAAGCTGAGTTTCCGGGGTGGGGAGTTTATCCTCGAGTTCTTTTCGGTAAAGCTCGGGATGAGCCCGACGCTCATGCTGACGCACGGCGGGATACGACTCGAACATCATCCCGCAGAACTGGCACTTTCCTCTGTCGCGTTTTCCGCAGTCTTTAACCCTCCAGTACCCGCTGGAAACTAAGACATCAGTACCCGCACCGGTCTCACAGTCCGAAACCACTCTGCCACCTCCAGAATAATAATGAGATATCTTATGGCATGGGAGAGAATTAATAAAAGTATTGTGATGTATTTATGTCTACAAATTAAATACAAATTTCAAATTAATTTATTAAACAGTCAAAACTTAAACTACTACATTAATTCGTATTTGGAAATAAAACTATTTTTTAAGAACAATACATTTTCCTACATTTAATGAACAATAATAACATTTTAGCGCTACCCTGAAAAGGATTTTTCGTAACAAGACTCGCAAACCACCGTTACATGCTCCAAACACATGAACTTTTTACATTTTTTGCAAAAATAGCGTGTTTTCCTATTTCTCTTTGTGTCACAGAAGTAACATCTGCCTTTTTCATTTCCGACATTTGCAACTTCAGGATTTCTTTCTAAACCACACAGTTCTTGAATACGGAGTTTCATATTTCGAGGAATATTCTGTACATTAGCTCGCACACGTAAATGCGGTTCTATCATGTCCATGGCAAGTTTACGTAAAAATTCGCGTCGTAATAAGGAAATATTGGGGTTATTGGAGCTGTATATCACCAAACTGTTGATTCCAGCTACATTTAGAGTTGAATAAAACACCACCATGGGCCATCTCCGAGTTTTCCGAGCGCAATTGTAGGTTGAACATAACTGGTCGACTACATCAACCCCGCCCTTTGTACTATTGTACATTGTTATCATGTCTGGCTTAAATTCTTCACCACTTGCAGAATCAATAGCATCGTCGTGATGTAGGCTGGATACTAACAGTACATTTTTATTTTTTTTTTGGTAATATATGAAACTGAGGTATAACTGTCAGTAAAGCCAAATACACTAGATTTTAATGGACGTTTGACTGGTTTACTAAACTCTAAAAGCAATTCCCGTTTATTCTTCCTAATTGTGCCAATAACGGTCAATTTCTTTTTCAGCAAACTATTGACCAATCCAATAGATGTAAACCAATTATCTACAGTCAAATTCCTTCCTGTATTATATATTGGTTCACAAAGCCTCTCAACTATCGCATCTGGACTGTTACTTTTGTTATATGGCCCTTCTGGCTGCTTGCCCACATATACTTCTAGATTACTGGTGTAGTACATTCTGGCATCTGACATTGCAAAGATTTTAATGCCGTATTTGTTCGGCTTTGACGGAATATACTGTCGAAATCCGTATCGTCCACGGAAACCCTCGAGTTTTTCGTCTATAGTGACGTATTCTGAATGGCTGTAACCGTTTTTACAATTCTCAACAAATTGATCAAAATATTCTCGTATAGGAGCCAATTTGTCAATTTTCTTTCTTTTTTCGCGTGTTCTTTTGTCGTCAAATCTAAGGCAGCTAAGAAGAAATCGAAATCTATTCAAAGACATGCTTAACCGAAAAATTTCGACTCCTGATCCGTCAGTTCTCCATAAATCTTTGGTGTTCAAATGGTTAGCTTTGAGAATTCCTGCATAGTATAATAGTCCTAATAGAGCTTGTATTTCTGGCTTGTCTGTTGGTCTGGCATCACTTGCACGCAAATAATTATCTGATATTGAATTTATGAAAATATTTGTACTGTCTACAATGCAGTCTAACATTCTATCATTGATGAAATATTTCCAAATCTCGAATGGTTCTTGTAGTGACCTTGTAGGTAGTTTTGAAGATGGTAGACGAATGACTTTATTTTCCGATCTGATTCGTACGTTTTTAGGTGGCGCATGCTTCCTCCATTTTGTTACTTTATCTTTCCCTTCATAGCACAGTTCATTAGCTTCTTGCTCACTAACGTCTTCATAATCAGATATTTCCTGTTCAGTATCACTGTTAATTTCCCTAGTTTCTAATAAATCCTCTTCGTCAGACGATGGCACATCGTCATAATACGCGTTGTCGACATCCTCCTCCGCCATTACATCTTGCATCATCTGTTCTAGTCGCGCCTGTGCTTTCTCATAATCTGCCATGACTATATTAATGTTTTAGTATAACAGTGTTACTAAAAAATGCAGAAAATACTACCTTTTTCTCACAATGGTCGTAAATCAAAAGTAAAAATAAAAGCAACTTGAGTACCCGCTTCGGTCTCTGAAACCGAAACTATAAATAACTTTTTAACCACTGCACGCACACACTCAAAACTGCATACTGATCTTCAATGGCAATATATAGGAAGGTAGTAAAATGGGTGGTAAACTGACGCTTGCGCATTAAGTAATATACTGCATTATGTGTTTACTCGGTCTCACAGACCGAAAACGGGTACTGAAGGGTTAAGATGCTTTGCCAAGGAAGACTTGAGCTTGTATGCCTTCTCACATTTGGGACACTCGGACGAGCTTGCGGCCGCCATTGCGGATGTTTGTGGGTCCCGTTGAGCGCCCGTACAAGACTTGACGCGCATAGAAATTTTTGTTTGGGCGAGACCCGAGGGGCCAGGTTTAGATGTAGAAGCTGGTGTGGGCTTAGTAGTGAAAGGCTCAGGTAATTTTGGTGTTGAGAGCGATGTGGCCGTCGATCGGCTGCTAATCCGTGCTTCCCCTCGACGACCTTGCACGTTGGACCCCTTTTCCTTTGCTTGCATCGCTGGAGGCTGGTAGCTCACTATTCCCTCTAGCGTGCGTTGTGATAGCGTGAGCTACCGGTCTCAGGGGGTTAGATGGAGGTCCTTCCCCTTGCCTTTGAGACATGTTGAGGCACGCTAGAGTCGCACTGTGTCTTTGGCGCCACCTGACTCTCACCACGAGGAGGTAGACACAGCACTTGATCACAGCGTGACAGGCTCGAACGTTCACTAAACTCGCTGACGCTTGTAAAGTTTTATTCTCCGCCTTGGCAGATGGCAATCGATATCTGCAAACACTGTGATCCGAGAGTCATAGTTACTCCCGCCGTTTACCCGCGCTTGCTTGAATTTCTTCACGTTGACATTCAGAGCACTGGGCAGAAATCACATTGCGCATTTCAACGCATTTATTCGCAACCCTTTATAAGCGTTTTTATCAACGCAACGGTAGAAATTGAGTAAATTACCTTCATTAAACTTGTTTCGTAAATTAACATCATTTTGCATGTCTATCAATTCCAGCTGCATTGATTCCGGCGCATTTTCAGGTAAAATGTTGAAAGGATTGCTGAAAATGTCCAATAGAGGTTTAACTATTTTGAAGTCTTCAAAACGATCTTGAAAAGCTTGTATCAAAATATCAATTTTTTCAACATAAGCGAAATTAACGTCAGTTTTATTGAATTTCTCCATTTGTTTTTTGTAGTTCGGAAAATGGCCGTAATTGGCTGAATTGAATTGTGTCCTGAAAAGACTCAATTTGCATTGAAAGGACAAAACATGAGAGTATAACTGCAAAATCAATAGATCTTTGCCTTGGAGTCGCGTATTTAAGACATTCAAGTGATTTGTGATGTCTACAAGAAACGCTAAGTCACACAGCCAATCAGGATTGTCCAGTTCGGGGACGTCCTTTTTCTTTTCCGCCAGAAATATTTTGATTTCTTCAATCAAGTTAAGAAACCGCTCTAGTGTCAACCCACGACTTAGCCACCTTACTTCACTGTAAAACAGGAGATCACCATATTCGCTTTCAATATCCTCGACTATTCAATTCACCTGTCATCTGTCAAAAAGTGACCAATGAAAATCCAGAATTCTGACGTTTCTTGACCAATCAAAAAAATATCAGTGGATATATCTTCCTAGAAGGTATTCAAGTGACTATTTTTAACAAATGCGATTTTTATTAGCAAAAGTCAATATTAGTGTTCTGTTACTATAGAAATTGTGTAGCTTGTTGCTAGATTTACTGAAAACTAATTTGAAAAAGTAGTTTGGTTCATTAAATAGTCCCTCGAATACCATTCTTAGTCAAAGTTAAGTAGATTATTTTTGCGGTGGTATCACTACTCATGTCCATTGCGCTTGGGATTAGGACTCGTGCTAGCGCACTCGTCCTAATCGTACCAAAGCGCAATGGACATTCGTGATACCACCGCAAAAATAGTCGACATAACTTTGACTACTCATGGTATTATAAGTGAGAAATTGTTTGAATTGTCGGTGATTGAGACCTCGTGATTTTATAAAGTTTACAGTAGGCACTACAACTTTCATCACATTTTCAAATCCCAATAATTTTGAACAGAGGGCCTCTTGATGTATAATGCAATGAAACCGCATAAATTCCTTGATATCTATGTTTTTAGTTTGTAAATACTCTTCTAACAAGGTTGCTACCCCAGATATACTTCCAACCATTGAAGGTGCTCCGTCAGTCGTAATTCCAGATATTTTCGTTAAATCCAAATCCATTATAGAACATTTTTCCAGAAGAGCTTTGAACATGTCACTCGCCGTGGTTTGACCTGTCAAAGAACTCATACCAATCAGTTCTTCACTCACTTCAAAATTTTGCGTTACAGCTCGGAGAAATATTAAGAGTTGAGCAGTGGAACTTATATCTGTAGATTCGTCGAGTGCTATAGAAAAATACTCAAAACTTTTCGATTTCGTAGCTAATTGCTCTTCTATATTAGCTGCTAATGCGGTAATTCTTCTTTGAACGGTCATCCGATTTAACTGAATTTTCCCAAACTTCTTTGCATATTCCGGACAATTTTTTTGCGGCGATATCTAAACACTGCTTAACAAACTCACCATCTTTAAAAGGCCGACAAGTTTTCGCTATTATTCGATATATTTCAAAGCTAACGTCAGTAGCTGTTTCAGCATCTTGAATTGGTTTTGTAAACATAGCTTGCTGGCCTATTAGTTCCCGTTGTAAAGTGGAAATTTTTTGCGTTCGATTTTCGCCAGTTAATTTGGTAAAAGTAGGTTGCTGGGTTTCATAGTGCCTTTTTACATTATATTCCTTCGGAACAGAAACACTACTCTTGCATATTAAACAGACAATTTTGTTATGCGATAAAATAAAAAAGTATTTTTCGGTCCAAATACCTTGAAACTGTTGATTTTCATCTTCAACCTTACGACTACGTTTGTTACTGGGGCCTGGTTTATCCATATCAAAATTGATATTATATTGTTACGTACGTAGATGCTAAGTTTGAACGACGAAATATTTATTCGTCACAGATTACAGTTCAATCAGTATAACGTTCGCGTGTCCGTAGTTAAAGCTTAACTGCCCCGGTAGCGGGCGATGCCGCATCGCCCGCTACCGGGGCAGTTGCCATTTTTATAGGAAAAATTATGTTACAATTCGATAATTATGTTACATCTGGCAACACTGCCGATGCGTCGTATTTATACGAGTTACCAAACATCGAGAACCTTGCGTGTTTCGCGAATCTTCGAGTAATCTTGTTGATTCGACAGATTTCTAGTCTCGTAACAATATGCTTGGACCGGCGAGTAGAATACCTGTCTTACGTCGTAAACCTGAATAAGAAAGTAGTAGGTACTTAAAGATACTTTTGTAGTTTTTCGAACAATTTTTAAAATTCGTTGGCGAGCAGCATAAATATCGACAGTGGGCCGCACGCGGCCCGCGGGCCGCGCTATGTGCATCACTGTTTTAGTTGTACAGCTTATTTTTATATGATGCCATAAATGCTTTTTCAGCATAAACCCTAGGCAATGAGGACAAGGCCCGTACTCGTTAATATTTACAAATTTTGATTCTTCTTCGGTAGGGCGTCGTACTAAAATCAATTCGCCCTTTTTTGTTGCAATTACATCTATGTTGTGATAAAAGTCGCCAACTCTAATAAGATTTTCAACACCGTCCCTCCTTTGCTCGATTTTTTTGTTGTGCCAATAATTTGGCGACATCTGTTTCTTTTCCATGCATCACTTCAAAATTGCTGGCAGAGTTTTGAACAAGCTTTTGACAAAAATAACGGGCGTGGCGTGTCCTTTGTTTCGGGCGCGCTTTCCATTATCTTTGACTGCCGCTTGAATTTCTATGTGTGATTTCTTATCGCGTTTTGAAGGAGGTCCAGAAATAGTTTTATCAGTCGTAGAGTCAGGTAGTGCTACTTCAGTTTGAGGAGACTTTTCGCTTCTTTCTTTTTTTTTGCGGTAATTGTTTTTTTCCAGGTAATAATTTTCTTTTCCCTGCTTTTACCCGGTCGCTTACGTTTTTGTCTACGCTTCTAAATGTTTTCTTCTTGTAATATTTCATATTTCTAGTTCCAAGTGATGGTTCAAACACTTCTCTTCTTTCATCCTCATCTGTGGTATTTTCAGCAACACTCTCATCATCTGTCGGAAGATACTCGTTACCGCTTGTTTTGTCCTCTGACCAATCAGAACAATAATTTGGCTGTTCAGGTTCTTTAAAGGTCAAGTTTACGCCGGTTAAAGATTTTAGGCCACTTGGAGAATCTGCAGTGCATGTTACTACGGTATAGTCGATAACAGGTGCGCTTGATCTCTTTAGCTAGTCGATGTTTAGATTCGCTATAATTAAAAAAATGTATATCTAATTAAACTAAACTAACCTTAATACATAATATTTAAAACAAGGTAGTGCCTACGGAACCGAATATTCGGATAAATAGGAGTTATTATTCCACATTCGTCCGAATGAGAATTAGAGAAGTTTTGAAAGCAAGAAAAATCTACAATTTTTTAAAAATTCTCTGAAGGAGATTCCCAGATCATATTCACTAAATGGGAATGCTATGGTTATCATAACTGATGCAGATGTCAATAGAAATCCGAGCTCGTAGAGCGAATACTCTATATACATAAAATTATACTCTCTATAAATATACAGGCTGATTATTCTTTTTGACCGTCTCGAGAACAAAAAAAGGTATTGAACTGAAAATTTATATGTGGCCATAACTGGATCGGACGTATTTCATGAAAGAGATCCCATCTCTTGCAAACTCGGAATAAAGTGAGTCAAAATCAATAACACTTTCAATTTTTAGAAATGCTGGAAATTCAGATAACAAATCCCAAGTTAAAAGTATTAGTTTTTCTGATTTAAGAGACAATACACTAAATTTTTTGTAAAATGACTGTGAACTGATGTCGTATCTTTCTTCCAAGTATGTAATGGATCTCTTCAGCAATTTGTGTGCCTGTGATATAAATGTATGTATTTTTTCTTCACCTAGAATTTTAAAAGTGAACCTTACTTTACTTTCGAAGAAATTATCATCCAAACGGAATTTTAGTTGGTTCAAGCGATGTTGCATTACATTATCGATTTCTAAAATGGTACAACTATCGCTTTCTAATTGTAATATTACTTTACTAAACTCTGGCAACAGATTTTGTAAAAAGTTAAGATAGTACTTTTTTAACCCTTCCTTTTTACATTCTTCTTCATCATTCAAATCTACATCAGGATTGTTTTCAGAAATAAATTCCCACAATATCCTATGGCAGTTTTCCGGTCCCTTAGACAAGAAATAATATTTGACGGTAGGCCAACTATAAATCAATCTATTGCTGGCATAAGAGATAGCCATCTAGTGGAAACATGACGCAGAAGTTCTTTGTATTCAATTTAGGCAAATTCAAAGCAGTCCTTAAATTTTTTGGTTTTTAAGGCTAAAGAACTGAATTCGCTATACATTTTAAGGACTATGTTTTCTGAATCGACATCTAGACCTTTTATAGCAAATTTCACACAATTATTAACAACGTGGCAGTTGCAATTTGCTTTAAAAACTTGTCCATCCTCCGATTTTAACTTTTAGTACGCATAATTACATTTTTCATAGTTCACAGATGCATTATCTGCACTATATACATTAATTTGACACATGTTCAAGTCGCAAGCAGTAGTGATTTTCTGTAAAAACTGAAAAATATCAATAGACGTCTTTTCAGAATCTTCATGAAAATCTAACAATTTTCAAGAAATTCCGTATTTTTCATTAAAATATTGAACAGCATATGGAAATGTTTTAATGTTGCCGACATTTGACGCATCTGAACTAAGAGCAAAATAATCTACCCTTTTTAAATTTGAAACTACTTCCTTTTGCGAAAATGAACCTAAAGCACTTCTTGTAATAGCTGCTGATTTAGTGCGCCCATAAGCCATTTTGGAGGCTGTTTGGCTGTCTGGAAAAAGTGTATGCGCGTTTTTTGCAAAGCAATCCAAACTGTTGTAGCTCAAATGATATGTAACATTGTCAAAAAGCAATTGCTATTTCTGTTTTGGTGATTTGACTTTCTTCCTTTGAAGCTTTGTATATGAAAAAGCTACCGACACATCGCGACATTTCCTTGCTGTGTCCATTTTTGTGTATTTTGTTGATTTTGAGTGAACCTAAAATGTACACAATAATCACAAAATTGGGGGCTTGATCCAATTATTAAAATCTGGGACATTTAGCTATTTTTCATTGAAACTAGTTAGTCTCTTCTTAGATGGACCCTGTGTTTCCACAATAAAAATGTGTTTTGTTATCTGGTCGAGACGTCGCGATCACAGAACAATACGTCGCTATCGCAGTTTATTCGAATAACTAACTTATTCGAATAACTAATTGCTTGACTAACTAAGTTATTGGAATAACTATTGAATTATTTGAAAGTTATAAACTGTTGCTCTACACCCCATTGTATTGGTTTTTAGGTTTAGATAAACTATTGAACATTCACAAAACGAATAAACAAAACAAACGAAAAAAAAACATTCGTGAGCAATAAAAAGTATGCAAATCGTAATACCTAAAGTTAAGTAGGGCAAACACTTTATTAACAAAAATCAGAAAAACGGTGACCGCATAGAAATTATTTTATTAGTGAAATTTGTACAATTTACTAAAGGAGAAAAAACATTGCAATCAAGACGGAAGTTCGAATCAGTATGTTTTTATTTAGGTCAATATAATTTTAAACAACATTAAATTATACAGACACAGAAATGACATTTTTAATCAGGGCAAAAAAAAATTCTTCGGCGGCAACTACAGATCCACCGCGACAAAAAAACCCTTTCTGAGGAAACACTTGTACCTTGCACACATAAATAGCGGCTAGCTAAGTAAGCTAATTGAGGAAAAGTGGATGTTTGCAGTTTCCATCATTCCAAAGGACTTTCATCGATAAGCAGTTTATCAACTTTTTCATATTTCTCAAATTCCAGCTTACAAGTGTCCTCAGCTGTGGAAGCATCGGATATTTGATATGCTTTGCGTGCAGAAAAGACAACACCGAGGACTACTGTTTTCTTCTTCGACTTAAGGGCGCTGCTGTTTATTGGTAATTGTGATTCAGGAACATGTAGCATATCATGTATTAATTCTTCTTTTATGGTCGGGCCTACAGATTCCATATTTTTCAAACTAGGATCTAACCGCATTGCCTTGGTTAAAAAAATCGTCTCGGGCTTAAAATCGTAAAAACTGTATTGTAAATGTGAAAACTAAAAACTGTCCCACTCACAAAAATATACATGGCAAAGGCCAAAATAAACACATTAATAAAAAATTATATAATTACTAATTTAGTAATTTAGTTCATCCAGGAAACACCCTGGAATATAGCATTTTTTAAGTGTCAGGAGGGTGAAATGAAAAATATCAATGTCCAAAAACAAATTTTTGTATGTTCTGCACATTCTTAAGATAGGAGAGTTATTGAACGCAAATGTGTTAAAACAGGGGATGTTAAACAAAGGCGGTAATCTTAAAGAGCGAGGTGGAGCGTTGAAATTAATGTATTGTAAAATTTGGGGACAATCGATGACTGAGTTGTTACACTATTAAATTAACCTTACGACACTCACGGATGGGCGAGTATCGAATGCTAAACAAATTCGGGAAATGGGGCACGCTCACCCTGAGAATCGTTAAAAACAGGCTAAAGGCCTCGGTTCGAATGCGCTCAGGGAGATGGGCGTGGTTCAAAACGGTACACCGTAGAGCAAGTGTGTCGATGTATATACAGGGTATTGCTAAAGAATTGGGCGCCACC
>CALNHX010011453.1:0-32043 GCA_940337035.1 Agriotes lineatus
AAGCTTTTAGTCTAATCAATATACAATATCTTAAATTTTTTATAGAATAAATTAAAATTGTAAATAATTAGATAATATATTAAAGTATATCTGAGATTGCATAAACAATTGATTTTGATTTAATTTATTTTAGTTATTTGCTTTGTAATTAATTTCTAAATTTTAGAGATTAGTAATTAGCCTTTTTTATATATGCATGTTTATTTTTATTGTTAATTAAACGTCTAACCTTAAATTATATAATTATAGTTTTATCTTGCATTTTTTTTAATTTAGTTGATTAAAGCCAATAAAATTGGTTGTTCTACTTATAAATTTTGCAATATTGGAAGTGTTAATTAGTCAATAAAAAGCCTAATTAAGCAAATTGGTTGAATTCTATTTCTACCTTTGCTGCACATACTGTGTATAAAAATAATAAAATTCTACTTTTAGTGTAATTCAAAACTTTAAGAAAATCTTAAACAACATAAAAATAGTACATATCATTTTTGTATTTTTTATTAGGCTAAATTTTTTTGGCCGTTTGATTGTTGCTATTAATGTAATAATGACAAAATTTTAACTAGATAAATTCATCTAAAAGCAAAAAAAATATAAATTTTAAATTTTTTTTTAACTTTTTAAACTATGCCATTAAACATGAAATTTTTAAAAAAAAACAAAGACTGATAACATAAATTAAAATTTAATTTGATAATTTTCGCTGTTGTCTACATTGACCACAATAAATATATTGTACTCTATAGATATTTTTAATATTTATAAAAATTTAAAAACTAAGCAAAGCTTATAATAATATAGAAATTAAAAGTAGATTTTGAAAAGATATAAAAAATTTTAGAACAGAAAACATTAATTTTATTAAGTTGTGAGCAAATCTTGCTAGATTTGTGCTATGCCGGTTTTTTCTTAAAATAGCAAATAAAACCAAAAATCGTTAGTTTAAAACTTTTTAACCGAAATTTTTTTAAAAAGTTGCCATTCTTAAAAATTAAATAATAAAAATTAACTATAGTAAGGCTTAGTAGGTTAACCAGTAAAATAGACTAAAAAATTATTATTTACTATAGTTAAAGATAAAAAAAGAATAAAAAATATAATTTTTATGATTCTATACTAAAAAAGCTTTCGATTGTTTAAAGGATACTTTAAGCATCATATAAAGATTTTAAACTTTTAAATAAGATATTAAAAATTAAAATTAAAAAATAAAATACTAATGTTTTAGGTTTATAAAAATCTAATCATGTAAAGAAAAACAAAAAATAGTTTGTAAAGTAATATGATAATAAAATTAGTTATTAAAATTATTTCTAGGTTTATGGCATGGCTGTTAGATAAAGTACTAAAAATATGCAAAAAAAGGCAATATAAACCATTAAATATTAAAGATAAATAATAACTAATTTAATTTACTGAAATTTACTATAAATATAAGGGAGTATAGAAACATAAGTACCAGATTTTCGAAAATATTTTCTTAGTCGCTTATTTTTTAAATTTATAAAGTTTTAAGCCAAAAACAAAACTGCAATTTTTAATCAAACAAATCTAAATAGATAAGTAAACAAATTAAATTTAAATAATTATTTTTAGTGCTAAGTTTAGAAAGCTTGTGTCAAAGCTTTTTCATTATATTTTTAGTGACAATTATTAAAGATATCTTAAGTGTTATAATTTTTGTGCCTAACAAGATCTGGTCAACTGATTTTATCCTTTTTAGCCAACAATAAGTCTATAGCTAATTTTACTTCTAATATATATTTAAATAAAACTGTAAAACCTTTATATACGAGTATTTATAAACAAAAAACAACTTTCTTAACAAGCTAAAAGTTTATTTAGTTAAATTAGTCAGATTAAATGTTTATCAAAACTATGATCTGTTATTTATGCTTCAATATAAAATTTAGATAAACTGAGAAGATTACTGTTATAGTAAATAACATGTTCTAGTAAGTAAGATAGGTTTTAACATGTGTCCACCCTGTACTATCTTGCTTTTAATGAGACAGCTGAGAAATTTTATTTATAGTTTTAATTTTATAATCTTAAGTTTAAGTTTGTAAAAGTCAATAATTAAAAGAATATTAAGATGTAAAACTAATGCTAAGTAATTAGTACCAAGTAAAGTTACAAATCTTTTAAGTAAAATCATGTTTTATGGTATTTAAAATTGAATCATTTATTAAAAATGATTTACTTAAAGTTAAATTTTTTTTATTGCTGTTGTTTGTCTCAATTCTAGTACCAAAATATCTGTACTTTAAAAAAGCTGTTTTATTTACTATTTCTATATAAAGATTAATAATTATTTAATAAAAAGTTTATTAAGATCAACAGATTAAATATTATTAAAAAATATATATTTATAATAAATTGTCTGATTATGTATTTATTTAGATAAAAATACTGTTTTACTATTTAAACTTTAATTTTATTAAATTAACTTAGATAAATCCTGTAAATGATTTTTACATTGTTATCTTTTTAGTGATATATAAACAGCAAAAGATAATAAAAAGATAAAGGATACATTTATATTGCTGTTTAATTGATAACTACTTGTGTCTTTACTAATCAATATCTGTGAAAATCATTTTATTAATATTTTTTTAGCTTTCTTTATCTTTAAAAACTTATTTATATTCTTTATAAATTTCTTCTTTATTTATTTATCATAAATGATTTGTAATTAAATCAAAATTTCTTGATAAGTATATTAAGTTTTAAACACCCGTTTCATTTGTGCATTTGGCTTATTAAAATAAAAAAAATTGGTACTTATAAATTATATAGGCATACTTAGCTTATTTTTAACCTAAAATTGAACTATATAAGAAGCTGACTCATAGATTGTTCAAATAGTCAAACTATTTAGCTAAAGGTTTTAGATTTTTTTACCTATTATTTTAAATATTTGTAAATAAATTTTATTGTCATAGATTTTTTCAATTAGCTACTTATGCAATAGAGTAAGTCTTGTTTAAAAAATAATGTTTTATATTTTGTGCATTTAAAAAAAAAATTATTACTGTAAGCTAGAAGGCTGTTAAGTAATTAACTTAAGTATCCTTTTATGGATAGTAATCATTTTTAAAATTTATACTTTAAGTTCAATTTAGGTGTAGACTATTAAAATAGTTTTTATATCTTTAGTAAAGCTTAGGTATAATTAAATATATGAATTTTTTTCTATATGTATATAAAATATAATTTTTTAAAGAATTTTAAAGCATCTGATAGACAAATTTAGTATAAAATATTATTAAAAAAAAAAGGGTATTTCATATAGACTTTTAATAGTAATATAATTTTTTTGTGAGGTAAAAAAGCTTTTTCTAGGTTCTATTATTTTAGATTTATATCAGACTTTTTTTGAAAATTTATAATAATGACTTTTTAGCAATAACATATAGTTATATATAAAAGCTCTACACTTAATTAAAAAAGTTCAACTTTTTTTTTATAGCATTTTTTTATAGTATTATTCTAATAGATAAGTTGCATATTTGTTTATAGTAAGCTAAAAGGATTTTATGAATTTTGGGTGAGCTGAGCAACATATATAAACCCAAAATTTATTTTTAATTCTGCTTTTTTGTTTGTGTTGACCACAATGTTTAAGGTTTCTCATGCTTTATTGTCAGCTGATAGTATAAGATAGCATGTTGTCTATATCTAATTTTTATAAATTACATCTATTTCCATAAGATAAAAATAAAATTTTTTACAAGTTCATTCAAAAATTACTATTGCTACTCTGCTATCAGGTAAAAAGTCTTAAAAGCTTTATATACTATTACTTTTTATTGACTTTTTCAAACTTTTAAATTAGCTCTATTTGCTTTTAAAATATAGAGATTTAAATTTGGCCTAATCATTGCTCTTTATAATAGGCTAATGTTAGTAAATAACTTTGTGGCTTATTAATCTAGATCTGATAAAGCTGTTTAAGCAGTTGATGATATTGACAAAAGTGTTTAACTAAGTTTTTTTTAATTATCTAATTAACATTTTTTTACATTTTGGCATAATTTATTAGAAAAGTCCCTTTTTTGTATATTAATTTTAATATTAAGAGTCTAATACCTTTTGTAGCTGTGCTTAATGTGTCACATCTTAGATCTTGATAATTTATATATAAATCTAATATCTTACTTTCTTAAAATCTTTAGCTTTTGCTCAAAGTTTTATTAATTTATCAAAAGCTTGGTTTTACAGTAATATTAAAAACTTTTATGATTAGTTTTATATGCTACTATGCCTATAACATTTAAATTTCAATTATTATATAGATTTTTTTGACTATATAAATTAAAGTAGCTTAAAAGAAAAAAAGATTTTAAATCTATTAATGGTTTTAATTTTTTTTTGTAGTGTAAAAGCATTTTAAATTTTTTTTAAAAAGCTTGCAGCACCCACTGAAATGACTGAACTAATGTTTTATAAAACATTATATAAGGTTGTTCTTTTATTTTTTTGCTTAAATTGTTGCTTTTGCCATTGCTCATACTTAACTAAAATATACACTAATCTTGCTTATTCACTTAATATCTTATACTATACTATAAATTTAACATTATTTTGTTTCTATCATAAAAAATAATTACCTAACAAATGCCAAAATAAAAAAAAAATAATCTTTTAAGATAAGAACATAGATTTGGCATTAAAAATATAATTTCTTAATCTTTTTTTTTAAAATTTAATATAAAGCAACAAGACTTTTATTCAATCTAAACTATGATTTTTTACTTGATAATGGCTCCACAATAAGCTTAAATATTTTTTTAAAATTTTATAATAATAATGCACCTAAGATTAATTGATATTTACAAATTTTAAGTTTCAATAATTATCTTTTTCTTATATTTCTTTAATTGTTATAAGTTAAGAATATCTGAAGTTTAGTTTATATATAATTTTTTATTATAATAGCATAAAAGGTCTGATTGTACTGCTAATATTTTTAATCTCGCTTTAATTGTATTATTATCATTAATGGTAAAGTACTGAAAAAGTAATTCTATTATTGCTTTATATTTTTGATATTTAGGCTTAAAAAGATAGTATTTTTTTGTGACTTTATTGATAATTTATAACTCATTATATATATGACAATCTAATTTATTAAGTGAAAAAGTTATATTATAGTGATATAACATAAGTCCTTTATTACTTGTTATACACAAATTACAATAGGATATTAACATTTTTTTTAAAAAAAGGTACAATTTTTTTATTAAATATAATAAAAATTATAATAAAGTTTAAGTATTAATTTTTGAATTTAGCTTTATGTAAGCTTTTTTTTTTACCCTTCTATAGCTAATTTTTTTTAAGATGTTTTCTTACTGAGCAAATTTGACTAAAATTTTAATAGCAAAGAATGGTTTATGCATTTTTTTTGCATAATTTTAGTGAGAGTTAACTATAAAAAAAAATGTGTTTTAATTTTTTTTTAACATTAAAGAAATGTAGCTTTTTAATAGTAGCAAATATGTTAAAGCACCTATATAACTACTATATTTATATATTTGTGTAAAACTTTATTTATTAGATAAGATTTAGATTTAATTCTAACATTATAATATATTTTGCATTTTTTTCCTGACTGTTCTAGTAGACCATATAAAAATTATCCAGATAAAATATAGAATTTGTTAGATTAATTTATACTATTAAGTATGTTAATCTGAATACATAAACACAGTTTGCAATTTAACTTAATTTTTTATTATAAAAAATTTATTTGAACTACATATTATTAGCTACTATAAATATTGATAAGCTGAATTTAATATAAGTCTTCATTTTATTCCAATAAGGTTACATATAGGCTAAACAATTAAAAAAATGTAAAAAATCTATTTTTTTTTATAATGTATACAAATTTTATTTCAAATAAGGTTTTAGACAAATTGTTATCTGCTATAGATAAAATTTTAGTAGCCAAAACCTATAAATTTTTTTGTAATAAAAACAAATGTTTTAATTAAAAAAAAATAATATTATAAAGTACTTTTTTATTTATTATTTTCAATTCTTTTAATCTAACCCTAATTTTAGTCATTAGTGTCCCATTTGTATTCAATAAGTTTAATTTACCACTATAGTTCATTTAGTAGCTTTAAAGTTATTTTACATTAGTAAAATAAAGTTTACTTTAAAGCAATGACAAAAAGCTACATATAATTTATCATATCATTTATTTATTGCATCTTGTTACAATCTTGTTAGCTTGATCTAATTATATATATTATGTTAAATTCTATACTTAATTAAAAAATACTGCAGTAGAAATAAAAAAAAACTTAAATTGAAAATTTAAAAGTCAAAATAAAAAAATAGTTATAGGAATTAATTTTATAGTTTATATTATTGTATCTAAGATCATAAACTATTTTAAATAGTCTAATGTAGCTGTTTTATCAATATAGTTTAGGTTTATATAGTACTGAACTTCTTTTGATTACTTTTTTTTATAATAAAATTTGTCTTTGCTTTTTGTTTAATTCAGATTTTTTAATTTATAAATAAAAACATATTTTAATTATAGTTGTTTAAGTTATTACCTATCAAAGCTTTCTAAGTAAATTACTATTACATTAAATTACAGCTATACATTTATTGCACTCATATTTTTGACTTGCATTTAATCAATACCTTAAATTATTTTTAATTTATTTTTAGGATTATAAATAAGACTTTTTTTAAATTTATGTAGTCAAATACATTGCATATTTTTTTTTAGTTTGTCTGTGATTATAAGTGAGATAATTACTCCATATATAAATTATAGTTAGCAACACTCTAAATTAAATGTTTATAAATATTTTTAAATTAAGGCTCTAGTACTTGTTTTAAGATAACATAAAGTAATTTAGTCAATAACTTAAATAAGAAATCGAATTAATTTATTAATTTTGTAGCTTCTTTCTAGTATCAAAAAGCTAATGGTCCATTATAAAGCTATTGATATTACTAGCTACTAAGATATGGTAAAAAGCATATATTAAAGCTTTAGTAAAAAGTTGTTATAGCTATATCATGAGCTAGTTCTAAACTTTAGGGCTTGCTTTTTATTAAATTATTTTTACATAAAAAATTAATATAATTAATTATCTTATATATTAAACTATCTTCAGATAAAACTTTAAGACTTTTTAATACATTATAAGCTAATCTACTCCCATCAAGCTAAGCTCTTAAGAATTTTAAGCATTTTAATTAAAGAGAAAGTAGTATAAGCAAAAAAAAGTTACATATATATCATAAACAAAGTATATAATCTTTACAAACTATAAGTTATATCTATGATGTACTTTTTTTATCTAAGTTTTTTTATATATATATTAAAAAAACATTAGTACAAATAGTAGAGATAACATGTTAATTAAAGTGAAATCCAAATATATTTTTTTCTTTAGATAATAAACATTCATCAACATAAATCTAATAAATTACTTAAATATAATTTAATAAACTAATAGTAAAATAACTTAAAATAGAAATAAATGTATTAGAAATTCAATTAAATACATAAAAAATATGTTGTTAAAATTTGTTATCAGACTAGTAAAATATTATATAGGGCCTGATAATATAGCTAACATTTTTAAAAAAAGAGAACAAAGTTAATAGAATCTTACTGTTAATTTAAATTTAATATTTTTTTAACCACCACTTTATTTTAACTTAATATATAACTTGAGCTCCGAAACTATCTTCTATCATTAAAAAATATTAAGTATATAATAAACCTCAAGTAAAGTTAGTATAATTTTTAGCTTCTAGTTTATAAAATCATATTTTTTTAGTTTATTTCTTAATTTATAAATACAAATTATTATCTTTTTTTCTAGATGAAAGTTAAGATTAGCATATTACTTTTTTTATAAATTGCAATTGGGTTCATTTTTATAATTACCTTTATGCTAAACATTCTATTAAAAATTAATTAGATTTTGCATAATTTATAAAATTTTTTATTTTTTTTAATAGACTTAAATTATAGAAACTTTTACAAAGCTTGTATAGACAAACAATTTATAACAAAATAGATAGTCTTGAATATCTTTTTTAGTAGACCTAAGACACTTAGTTCAACAGAACATGTTTAAATGGCTCAATGTTTACTATTGTTCTTTGTCATAAAAGAATACCTTTTGAGAAACAGCAAAAAATATACAACACTGAAACAGATTTATTAAAAAAAACTTTTACTTCCAATATATTTAACAAAAGAACATGTGAAAAAAAGCTATAATTTGAAGATAAAAATAAAAATTATAGTAAGATACATAATATTATATATTTTGATTTTAGATTTACAAAAATGTGTATAGTTATATAAGTACAGATCTGCATAATAAACTTAAATTTTTTACTTTGTTGTAAGCCAACAGATTTTTAAATACTATTTGACTAGACTTAACAGTTTTTTTTTTCAGGTACTATTTTATAATTTAATCTTTTTTAATTTGTGCTTCTATATTATCTTCATTCTACTTTTTAATTTGATATATTTTAGATTTTTTATAAGATATTTGTTTTATAAAACTTATATATTATATTATATTTTCTCTTTGTATGTTAATAAATATTTTTTTATCTAAGTAAGAAGAGATATGTGTTAAAAATTTATCTTGTCAGATTCTGTTATGTAATATAGACCTAGCTTTTTAGTTTTATAAGTAATAAATTATGCAATTAAACATAATGTTATTAATTTTAGATTAAATAATTTAATTATAGTCAAATGTAACATATGTTTATCTAATAAAATAAATACTTATTTATGCATAGTTTATTGTTTAACTGAGTCATTTTAACTATTAAATATAATCATGTAGAGGAATTAAAGTTATAATAAAAAGAATTTTACTAAGTAATCATACTGATTAGTAATAAAAATACACTACTTTTAAAATTTAGTATGTATTTTTAGTAAAATTTTGTTTTATAGTTTATATAAAATTAATACATAGAACTATATATATTGACCTGACTAGAACTCAATTTTTGTTTTTATTTTCTAAATTTATAACTTAATGTTTTTTATATTCAAATATTCTATAAAACCTAGCTTGTTTAAAAGCAACTCATTAAGTATTGACCCAATAGAAAATCATATAAACTACTATAAGGAAGAGAAATCTATAAGATATCTTTAAAGCATTCATAGCCAAGCTTAGGTAATACTAAAATAATATGCTACTACATAAAAGGCTAAATTAAGTTTATTTGCATATAAAGCAAAATCTCTAACACAGAGCAATTTATAAGTTTTGAACTATATAATTTTTTTATATTAATAACATGTAGATGCAATTGCATATATGTGCATCAAGAAAATTAACTTAAATACTTATCAATCAAATTGTTAAAAACTAACAAATTATACTTTGTCACATCAGAGATTAGTATCTTATTTAAGACTTTAATTATGGCAAATTTCTAGATCTGAAATTTGTTATAGTATGTATAAAAAAAAAAAAATGAGACATATTATACTACTTTATTTACTAGGAAACAAATTTAATTTTGTATAATAAGCATCTTAATGCTCTAGCAACATAAAGGTTACATGTTTTTTTTCTCTATTTTTTATAACAATTAGATAAAAAAGATTTTTAAAGAAAAAATTTAGTTTTTTTTATATTTTTTTTCTGAGATGATATATTTACATATATAATATTATATAATTAAGATTGATATTATCTCTTTCTATTAGACTGGGCCATTTTGATTTGCAAAAGCAATTAGTATCTGACAAAAACATGTCTAAAGTTGCAGTAGTTAGTCCCCATGTTAATATTGTCATTAAAGTGTTTTTTATTTAGACTAAGCTTTAATTTTTATTTCTCAAAAAACAGCTTTATTGATAATAGTTCAAAAAATTGATAAATTTAATCTAGTCTAATAAGTTGACAAACTTTTAATTTTCTGAAGCATATTTTTATAAAAGATTTCAGTATACTAAAATATCTACTAAAAATTCAAATATACAAGATATAAAAGAATATAAATAAGACATTACTAAAATATTACATAATGCAAACAACAATTAGTAATATCACTTATACAAGAAAAAAAATTACTTAGTTTTAAAAAAAAATACTTTTTTTATATATTTATAAAAAGACTTATTTCTTTATTCTACAACACTTCACTAATATAAAGATCTAGTTTGCTAAATTATAGCAGATAAATTCACACTATTTAGTTATATGATATATAGTCTATATATGCTAAGTAATTTTTTTATAATCAAAAAATTAGTGGTATAGCAACATAAAAAAAACTATAAAGTAACTTACAAATTTTAGGAAGTAAAATTTTTAATGTTAAAAAAATGATATAAAAATATTAAATATTAAAAGAAGCCCATTTTCTCAGAAAATCTGAACACTGATAGCTTTTTAATTCAGCTAATGTAGCAAATTCTTAATCAGAAAGTTTTTTTAATTTTTTTGTGTTATCAAATCTTTTTTATAAAAGTAAGTAAAAACTAGTTTTTTTATTTCAAACTTTCATTTTAGTATAAAAACTGATAATTAAATATAAAAAAGCTTTTTTTAAATACAGAGATAGATTGAAGTTAATAGTATTACAAATTAAGACACTAATTTATACTAAAATATATATTTTATAGGTTTTTACATTTATATAAGCTATCTAGTCTAGTAAGTCACTAAAATAAGGTTATAGAACAAAATTACATATTCTATATTCTTAATTAATAATGATAGTAAATATAAAAAAAATTCTATTTTTTTAGTGATTAGGTTCCTTTTACAATTCTGTATATATATATTGGAGATCTATTAATTTAAAAGTTTTTTAAATTATAAATGGATGACATTTCATAAAACTTAAGTAAATTTACTGAAAAACTGTTATTAGGTTTTTAAACAATTTTTTGATTAAAATAGTAAAAGTTTTTATGAGGTACTGCTAGTAAAAATCTACATAATCATAAAGATTTGTATTATTTACTATGGTGATAAAAAATAATTGTGAGATACATATATTTTGTTAGATTAAAAAATTAGTTTTTGTGTAAAGTACAACATTATTTTATTTTTGTTTAAAATAGCCTTTTTAAGTAAACTTTTTAGTTATATAATTTGTTTATTATTCAGTAATTAAATTTAAAAAATATTTGTAAAAAAAATTGGGTCAATTTGGCAGCAAGTCATGGCATTTGGCTGGTAAATTTGCGTTTATAGAAGTTTTTAACTGTATATAAAACCTTTAATAGTTAGATATTGTTTGGTAATCTTATCAGTTTAGTAAAAAATACTTTTTTAGTATTCAGCTTTATGAGTTTTTAAAATAAAAAATAAACAGTTTTAAAAAATCTATTTTCTAATTGGTCCATAAACAAGTAAATTAGCTTTAAATTGATGGTAAGGTTAAATAATAATTTACTTCTTAACTTTAGATCAATAAAAAAATCTAAGCACTTATCAGATAAAAAAAATTAATTAGTCATCTAGTTACTGTCCACTTAATTACATAAGATAATATTTTAAAAATAAAGCTAAAAAAAAAAGTTTTTTTTTAAAACCGTTCTTATGCTACTTTTAATTGCAGATCTGCCATATCCATAAGTTTTTATGCATTAAACATGGTCTAATATTTTATTTTCTGATAGTATCTTAATGTCAATTATAGTTAAAAAAAAAAGTGAACACTAACTATATTTTAGTTACATAATATATATATAAATTATCAATAAGAAAAGCTATTAATAAGTTTTTATAGTAAACCTTTAGAAAATATAGAACAAGTATAAAGTTTTAGATTAAAAAGAGTTTATGCTAAAGCCTAGTTTAAAGATATTAGATTTTATATATATTTTAATAATATTTATTTTGTATTTTCTTTTTAAGGCAAAAAACAAGATTAAAAATAAATTGCAAATATAACTTTACTTAATAAATCTTATAATTATTTAACATTTTTGAGGGTTTATGAGATATATAATATTTATAATTATTTGTTATCATAAAAAATTAGACTTAATTTATAACTACTTAAATAGACTTTTTTTGTAAAAAAAAAATTATTAGCTCTTTTTTTTATTATTAAATTATAAAAACACAATGTTATCCAAAAAACTTACTAGCCTATTTATAAAAAGTTTTTTATTTATCAAATAAAACGTTTTAGCAGAAAGTCAATAGAATTATAAAATTTTACAAACATTTTTTGAATAATATAGCTTAAAAATTTTCTTTACTTTTTACAATTTTTAAAATTTACTAAGTATACTGAAAATTTAATAATAAATTAATAATCTCTTTAACTAAAACAAATTAGAAATTTTTTTTTAGTCTTTCTTACACAATTTAAATTTAAAGTCTAAAACATATAACTTAATTTTGTAATAAAACTTTAAACTAATCAACATCATTATCTATAATTATATTATATAAAAAGAACAAATAGTAGATAAAACTGATAGTTATTATACTTAGTATTAAATACTTCTTTTATAAAAGCCTTTTTATAAAAGGTTACATACTTTCTTAGAGCCACAGCAGCAGTCACCACTTTCTTTGCTTTAATTCATATACAACCACTCAACAGAGTCTTCTTTCACCTATTCTAGCATAGTTTTAGATGCAGTATTTTTGATAAATATTAGTTAAGCTATCAGATGTATCTTATAAAAAATAAGAAAAGAAGCAAAGCAATTTAGCTACACACACAAAAAAAAAGCTGCAAAAATGCACATTATGTTGCAACAATAAAAAAAAAGTTTATTAATTAAAGATAGAAAAATAAAAACAATTGGTTACAGAAAAAAACACATATACAAAACTAAAAAATATATATTTTACTTTTAATTATCTAGTCATATAGTACATCTCTTATAAGAAAAAGATTATTGCTTAAGATAAATGATAGCATAAGCAAGATGATATATTTAACTATAAGAAACTAAGTTTTAAAAATATCTTCTTTATAAACTTACATAAAAAAATTTATATAAACATACACTAATTGACTATTAGTAAATTTATTAATGTTTAAGCTTAATTTTAGGAGAAAAGCAAAAGGGTAAATTTTTTTTGTCTTTCTAGTACTTATAGACTTAAATAAAATTTAGCTTCTACTTAATGATAAGTTTTCAAAGATAAAAAATGTTTATTAAAAACTATTGCTTATAAAATTGAGGATCATGTAAATAATATTAAAAAATTATTTTACTTACAATGAAAAGAAAAAAAGCAAAGCTAAAATATATGCTCAGTAAAACTAATAAACCCTTAGTAAATGTTAAAACAGCTAACATATGAAAATTTAAATTTTGGTTTTTTAAAAGTTTCTGATTAATTTTTTGGAAACCTTTTAAATTATAATAAAACAATGGTGATCTAGTTTCACCAATATGTTTTTTTGAAAATATAAAAATGAGAAGAATGATCTTGCACAGCATCATAACAATTTATATAATTATGTTGTATAATAATGCTCATTTAAAAAGATTATATAAAGTCTATTAAGACCAATAAGTAAAGAATCTATATTAAAAAACGCCCTTTACTGAGCATGACTGCCTTGCTCCTACCATAAATTAGAATAATGTATTATGTGGTTCTTTAAACAGTTCTTTGTTTACTAATAGAAGTACAATAATTCTTACAGCTTCAGCAACTAGATAATTAAGCTTAGACCTAAAGCTAACTAATTTATAAAGACTAAAAAAAGCTTAAAGTTATTTTTTAATAATAAAAACATATCAGAGATTCAAAGTCTTGTTTTAATATAAAAGCCATAATTTTACCTTTTTTTTTCTTTCAAATTATAAAAAAGGTTACATTTTTCTAATGTTAAAGATTGTCTTATAAAACCAAACTATTGCATCATCAACTTCTGTATAAAGCTTGTCTTTTAAAACTACTAAAAGCTGACCTAAAATTTGCAGATGCAAGGTTAAAAAGCCCTTCTCTTCTTTTCAGTATAATCAATAATTACATGCTAGTTTTATATAAAAGAGTCTTATGAAGTTTTTTGCCAGAATCTAATCAGGCTAATTATAAACATAACTTTTGAATCCTGAAATAAGAGTTGTAAAAGTCCTATCTATTAGCTATAGGGAGTACTCAGAGAAAAAAGAAGAACTTATAATCAGAAAGACAAAGCAAAGCTTATTACAAGCCCTGATTATAATCAGCATAACAATTTAGATCTCTTAGTGAACTATAAGGTTGCTCAGACTTAGATTTTACTTCTGTTTTTTTAAAAAAGCCACTTAAAGCTGCCAAACACTTTTTCAATGCCTTGTAAAAAGGTTGTTAAATTTTCAAGCTATGTAAGAGTAAAAAAACTTAAGAAAAATCAAGCTATACAGTTCTTCCAGGTATTATTATAATTTAACAATCTTTAGTCAACAATACTTTTAAATTATATATAACCTCTATAATTTAAACCTTAAAAATATAACTTAACCCTTTTGTTAACTACTTCTATAAACATTAAATTTGAGAGTTTTTTTTTATATTATAAAAAAAGTTTTTGTTGTTTTAATATATAAAACCTTAACAATTGCATGAGTATTAATTTAACATTAAAAGCTAGCACAGGCTATAACATTTAGATAGATTTCAATGACCCTCTTTAAACTTAATATAATTAAATAAAAGAAGCTGTTGTTTTTTAAGTCCTTAAAAAACACATGATATAATATAACAAAACAAGTCATCCAAAAGCTCTCAGTTATATAACAAATTTATCAGTCTTTTTACAAAAACTATCTTTCTATTACACAAGACTTATACATCTAACAAGATAGCTTTTACTAAACCAACTTAAAGTAAATTAGTTTCTGTCTTTCTTTAAAAGTAAAAGATGTATTACTATTTGATTTAGTTTTTAAATTAAAAGTTTAGCTAATACAATAGTTAAGTGTATGATATTGAGAAAAAGTGCTGCCTAATCAAAATATAAAAATTTTATATAAATTTTTCTAAATACAAATTGACTAAAATAAAATAGATATTTATTCTGTTAAATTTTTGCATTTATTTTATATCTTATTAAGTTGTAGTAAAAAAATCTTTTTTCCAGGTCTTTTACTAGTTTAATTTTTAGTTTCTTTAATTTATATATAATGTTAAATTTTTAAAGATATATTAGTAAAAAAAAACGAACAAATTTAAAAAGTTACTTAACTGCATTAAGTATATATTTTTTAAAATGTTAAATGTTTTAATTGTAGAAAGCAGTTTTTATATACTATACTATATATATAATGCATTTTCTCTAATAATGTTGTATATTAATCTTTACTAAAAAATGTAGCTGCTGATATAATTTAAATTTTATCTTTACTATTAGTACACTAATAAGAAAATTAAACTACTTAATAACAATTATATAACTTAAAAATAAAATTAACATGAAAACAGCCTTTGTATTCTAATATTATACAGACTATTATAAGTATAATATCATAAACATTAGCTATAAGCAATTTGAGCCTACTGTTTTAAGCGATTTAAAGTGATCTTCATATAATATTATTTTTTTCTCACTAGAATTAACAAAAAAAGAGAATCTAGTGATATATACTATCTAGTTAATTTATTTAGAAAAATAATATCATAGTACTTTTTTTATTATAAACTGTAGTAAAAGGTTGGCAAGTATGTCATGTTGTTAGTTTTATGATTTCTTTTACTAATAGATTGTTTTTCATTATCATTTATATTAGTTATATATAAAAGCTTATCATAGAAGCTTAAGTTTAAGTTTATAGCCACTATAAATTTATAGATTTAAATAAAATCAAGTTCTACAATAAGCTTATCACAGATGTATGATATTGATATAAAGTAGTTTAAATATATAAAAAAATTGAACACACATAAGTACTTATTTATGCTTGCTTTAATTGTAAGCTTTATAAAAAAGCTAGAGCCATTTATACCTTTATAAAGCTGGCTTGTTATAGTTATAGAGTGATAATGAAAGTTTTATTTTATCAATGATTGCATCTGTCTACTAATAAGTTAAGAAATAAAATACATGAAGCTCTTGTAAAATTAAAAGAAGATTCTTTAAACTTATAAGATTGACCTTTTTTTTTATAAAAAACAACTATGTATTTTATAGTTAATAATTAAAATTTTAGTCTTATGTAAAAAAGTAGCTGCTTGTACTTCTATTATATCTTAAAATTTTTAATTTTATATATTTAACATTTGAGGACTAGTCTAAAGTAATAACACTATATCATGTTAAAATTTTTAAAAAAATAATCTGAGCAAATTTAAAGATTTATATGAAGATAATTTTGACAAAAGAATGCCACATTAATTTAAAAAGTTTTGCTAAGTATAGCTTTATATATATAATTATAATACTCTAAAATCAATTGCGTTTAATCTGTTACATTAAGACTTTTTTATTATTATTTTTTATTGTAATACAACCTAATACATCATAATTGTTAAGTTTTATTTTAGTTTATTTAAGTATTATACTTGCTAAGTATTGGGACCTATAAACAACAAACATTATTGCAAATTTCTGACATATTAAGCTCTTATGTCATTAAGAACAATATGTTGTTATTAAACTATTTAAAAGCATCTAGTTACCATAAAAACTATAAAATCAACTCACTTTAAACACTAGATATTTGCTATATGCTTTACTTTTTATTATATTGTTGGTATTTAATATTTTGATATTTTTATACAAGTTAAGTAATAAACTAGAACTGTCTCATATTATTTAAATCAATGGGTTTCATACTTGTCAGTTTTGGTTGTGTATCTCTATCCTGCTTGATAATAATTGTTTAGATAAAACTTGCAATCAGTGGAAGAAAAAAATAAGACATTTATTAACAATAATTAGAAATTTCTGTAAAAAGGGCTTCTCAGCAAGAGATTAACAAAACGAAAAATATGGTGCTAACTCAGTCAAATTTTAGTTCTTTTTTATAACACTACTAGTGAAATAACTCATATAGAAAAAATTGTTTTTTTCTAACTTTTTAATACCACATTCTATATGCTACTAAAGGGTAAAGACTTTAGTTTATTATATGGCAAGCTGGCTAAATCTGTCATTAGGCCTTTTACTAGATTAATTTAGTTAATGTTTCAGACTTGGCAACACCATTATAAAAAGCCTAAAGATTTAGCTTCTCTTTTTTTCCTTAAAACATAAAACATACTAGCTTTTTGTTTAGGTGTTGTGTTTACTTAGTTATATTAACTATGTAAATCAGCAACATATATCTCTGATATTTTCTTAAGAATATATATATTATGGCACTCAATTGGTGAACTTGATTAAAAAAGCGGTAAATTTTCAAAAGTTAGTATATGCTTAAAGTATAGCTATTTATTTTTATACAGATGGAAGTCTAAGACAACTAGATTCGAAGATACTTATTTTTTTACTATAAATAGTACTAACAGTAGATTTCTCAAGTAAAGTAGATTGCTCTATGCATTTCTAAATTCTTAGTTTTACATTATAACATTTTATATTAGGCTTTGTTAAATTTATATTACTTTAAAAACTGTTTTTAATAATTGTAGCCTAATTTTTATAAACATAATTATATAAGAAGTGGTATACTTTTGCTTTATAAATTTGTATATGAACTGTATTCTGCAGTATGAGAGAAAAGCGTGTTTAAAAATATGACTTCCTTAATAGTTAATATGCTAGTTCTTTGAAATTATTCTTATTATTTTATTGAATAAAATATTTAATCTTTTCTTAAATCAAAAAATATAACTAATGTTTAGTTAAGATACTTAATAATTTGATTTTTAATTAAGCTTAAGCAAAGCTTAAAACCTTTATAAGATTGCATTGCTAATTTTAAACCAGTAGGATAGCATTGTTGTTGTAAAATGTATTAGTAAATTTGGCAACAATCTTATAAAAAATTTAAGGATTTAATAAACTAAACATATTTATTTCTATTGCTCTGGAATATATAATAAATAAGTTTTTATAATGTTGTCTTATTAATTTATAAAAAAAAATTTATAATAAAGAATAGTATCATTAGCTCCATAATGACAGTCTTTTTTTAGTAAATATAGTTTACAAAAATTTATTAAAAAAATTTTAAGCTATATCTTTCAGTTTTTTTATTTAAAACTTATATAACTATGCTATATAACAAGACTAACATTTAAGTATGCATTACTATTAATTTATCTTCAATAATTTTTCTTTTTAAAGAGAAAATTTATTTTAACTAATAGTACAATGCTTAGCTTTTATTTTGTATAATTATAATGATTCTTTTTATTTCTTTTAAGAGTAAAACTTAAATTTTTATTGAGTAAAGGCTTTTTAATACCAATATAAATAGCCTCAAATTTCATATAGTTAACTCTGTCTTAAGCTAAGTGCTTAATTATAGATTATTAAATTCTAAATTTATGGCTTACTAGGCTGAATTTGTTCTAGCTACCTAAATATTTCTAATCATATGACTCAAGCATAGTTTATGATAAAATATAAAAACTTAATAACATTATAAAGAATTACTTTAGATAATTGATAAGAGAAAGTTTACTGCTTAACACTAAATCTGGCAACTATATAGTTCAAATTAAAGGATAAAACTAATTGAAAATGCACTATATGTTTTTTTAACTTTCAACCTTTTTTAAAAGGATGCTTCTAATAGATTTAAATTAATTTTAGCTTATATTATTTCTAAAAGTATTTATCTAAATATTTTAAGTGTCAATTTAATTATTTTAATATATTAAATTTTAAAAAATTTACCATATTGACTCCGTTCATAGTTTGGAAACTTTTTAGCAGTTGAGACAGTTTACTTTGTAAAAATAAAATTTATAAAAAAAATGTAAATTATGATATTAAGACAAACAAACCAAAGTTTCATTAATGATCTGTTATACCATCTTAAAGGGTTTAAATTTATTTTTTAACTATAAATAAGAAATCATTATTATAGCATCTAATATTTAAGCTAATTATTGATAGTATATACTATTAAGTTTAGCTAAAATTTAAATTACTTTTTAGCCAATACTTTCTTTGCAGGTAAAATAAATGCTAATTAACATATTAAAAATTTAGAACAAAAATACTAGATACAAATGACTTATTTATTAGAAAAGTGCTTTTTGTTATATTAAATATAACAAAATAGTACATAGTCTCTGTGGCATTTTTTTAAATTTGAAATAGTACCTGTAAAGCTATTCTTGTTGCTTTTATCAATTTCTCTCAAGTTTGTTTGCTAATAAACAATTTTACTTTTTTTATATAGTATTTTTTTTGTATGATGAATTAAGAAAACTATGTATTAGGTACACTTCTTTAATGATTTTTGTTTATTAGTGTATTTAAAAGTTTAATCATTTTTAAAATTTTTCACATTTAGGTTTTGAAAACAAAAGCGCTTATTTTTTTTACCTAGCATTTCATAAGATAGTTGTTTAATTATTGAATTGATAGTCAACAGAAATAAATTTGTTTAAGTTACATTTGGAGATAGTATAATTAGTATCTTTATTATAAAAAAACAACCTTTAAGAAACTTAAGGTTGTAACAGTTTTGAAAATATAGAAAGTCAGTTAAGACAATATAGCTTTGTTTATATTTTTATATATTATTTAAACTATAATCTGTTGCAAAATTGCTTGTTATAGTTTTGTATAGACTATTTTATTCTTATGTTAACAATAGCAAAGAAAGAATTGCCTTTTTTATTGTCAATATTTTAATTGCAAATCTTCTATAGATTATGTTAAATGACATTCTTATTTTTTTAGTCTAGTTGTTTTATAGATCTATCTTGTGTAAATGAATATTTGCAAAGAGCTATTATAATTTATTAACAGCTTTAAAATAATTTAAAACATGAGTTAGTATTAATAAAGAGTAGTTTATGGTTCAGAAAATTAACAATTTTACTAAATACTGATATTTAAAATATATAAAATTTATTACTAAAACAGTATAAACTGCTAAAAACTTAAGCTCCAATTTGTTTTGTTTTACCTAGCATTATTTTATTTAGTAAAAATAATATTATCCTTATAAACTATATTATTTAATTGTTGTAGTTGTTAATACAAATATAGTTAACTTTATTTTTTTGTTTTAACAATATAGTAAGAGTTCTATTATTTTTATTCATTAACTACTTTAATTAAAAAAAAGGCTTAAGAAATACGTTTTTCAAAAGTTTTATAGTATAGTTTCAGAAAAACATAATTATGCTTTTAATTAATAAAATATATTTACATTAAATATTACTAGTTTTGGATACTAAATAGCTATATTTATTTGGAATCCTTTGATAATGAGCTCGTAATATAATTTATTGTCTAAAAATATAAGTTATAAAGCAAAAACTAATGTTAAATTTTACTTTTAATTTAGGTTATTAAAAAAAGTTTTTTTTAAATCTCCTTGCTGTAACTAGTTTTACTTGCCAATAATATCAGATAATAATATATTTGTAATTTTATAATAATCTTTTATCTTGGTCAGAAAAACCTTTGTCCTAGATAATATAAATTTATCTTGTTAATAGCTTAAATAAATATTAAGCTGGTTAGCAGGTTAGCATATCAAGTTATATACCCTATTTAGCTTTTTAGCTAAATTTTTATGTCATAATTAATTATTAGTAACAGCAATTAAGGTTTAAACTAGTCAAGTGATAAAAATATATTAACTTTTAGCATCAACTGCTTTTAGGTCTTAGTTGTTATATAAAGTCATTTTACTTATTAAGATTCTTAAATTTTCAATTTTTATAATCTAGAGTTAAGATAAAATCTCATATAATTTGCAAATTCTTATAAATTTAAAATTTAATCATGGTCAAATGATATATCTAATGATTAACTTACCATTTTAAGTTTTGTGTTTGTTATATTGGGTAATTTTAACAATTATCTTGACACCATTAAATTTGTCTAGTTTTTTTTTCTCTGTATTAATTTTATAATTGTAACTAAGTTATAAATTAGAAAAATAGTTTTTTTCTTTATCTTGCTGACTTTTCATTTTAAACTCTTTTAAGTTTTTTAATATAAATATGTCTACTAGTAGATTTTATTTAATTTGCATTATTAAATTTTTTTTTACATAGAACATTGCAGTCTATAATTATAGTTAATGAAACTTGTAGAATAATAGCAAAATTTTAAGAAATCTACAATCTTTTTATTAGACAGCTAGTAATCTTTTTAATGTTGTGTCAGTAAATGTGATGCTTTACAAAGTTTGTAGTGTAGGAAAAATTATTTTTTTTAAAAAAACCTAAAATTATAGTAAAACTAAAGTCAAGATTATTATGTTTTTTTTAATAAATTTTAAACTATTTTTTATCTTAATTAGGAATGTTTTCATATATGATAATTTACTTTAATAAAGGTATCATTTTAATAGTACTTTTATCAGTTTTAAACTTATTTTAAAAGTATAATCACTTATGCTAATTCAAATTATATCTTGTACAGTTGTTTTTTCTAGGTTTTCTATTGGTGAGGAAAATTAAAGTATTTAAATCTTTTTGCTGAAGTCAGATTTAGTATACATGTCTAAAAAGTTTCTATTTAAGATGTAGACTTCTTAATAAAACTAACTTAATAGTAATTTTTTGACTTTTTTATAATAAAAAAAGTAAAACTAAAACAAATTTTTAAGTAGTTTTTTCTAGTCACTATCACAAAAAGAATTTAGAAGTTAACAGGTGATTACTTTATCTTTCAGTTTAATTATCTTCTTTATGAATTTTTATTGCTATATTTTCTCCTGTATGTTAAGTTTAACTAGATTTTTTTGGTCACTGTATTTTTTATCAATTATACTTATAAGCACACAAAAGAAACCTCTGCATTTTTCTAACGATTTTTATTACGTATAAAGCAGTTGTTAAAAGAGTACCTTTTGTTAGTTTAAGCCTTTTTTATTATTAAAAAAGTTTTAAATAGGTTAGTGATAAGAAAGATGTCTAATTTTTGTATTGTTTTTTTTAAAATAACTTGGTCATATACATAATTTTGGCCACTACTTAAAAATTCTACAATCAATAAAACTACATATTTTATTTTATTTTTTGTTATAACTTATTTTAAACTTACCAAATTTGTTTGCTTAGAAGTAAATACATATTTATAGATTTTTTTGTCTACCTCAATTAGCCCTTTGCCTGAAAATTCATCTGATGTAACCGATGGTCTAGGTTCCCTTAACTATTTTGTCTAGAATATTTACATTCTTCTGAAAGCTTTGATCTACAAAATCAGTTTACTAATTGATCTTTAAATAAAACTTTCTAGATTTTTATATGTAATATAAGCACTAAGGTGAGACTATGTTATGTAATGACCGCTTTAAAAATTCGTTCTGTTAACTTTTTTAGCAAAAGTGTGGATTATAATATAATAATAAAGATGGCTTTACAAATATAATTTTATAAATAATTTTTTATTGCCACTTAAGCCTTTACTTTGCAGATTTTTCTGATATTTCAATATTTAAATTTTTTTTTGCTTAAAAGAATTTTAAATACAATAATAATTATTTAATGGTTAATATACTATTAAATATAAAGTTAACTCATTGTTTATAACTATAAATAAAGCTCTATATTTAAGTGTTTAAGTGTCTAAATTAATAAAAGGTAGCAATTTTAATTAAAAAAAGATAAATTTTAGTAGTTGTAAAGGATTTCTAGAAAAGTAAAAAAAAGGAGGCCAAAATATGATTTTTAAAAATTTTAAATTAAAGCGAGGTTAGTTTTAGGTTAAATGAACCATTATACTAGCAAGTTGGCTTTGCTCTAAATGTAATGGATAACCTAGTTCTAAGCAAACAGATTATTCATGATGGTTTTTCTATCAATAAACAAATGTATAATTACATAATGTTTTTTGAAGAAAAAACTTCTTATTTCAAGGCAAAAAATTAAAGTTTGCAAAAGTTTTTTGGTTATATATTTAAAAAAAATGTAAATTGTTTGTAAATGTTAAAGTTCGAAAAAAATCTAATCTAAGCAATTTATATTGTTATAGTTAGCTTTATTTATTGTTTAAAAATATAGATATAATGTGAAATTTTAAATATAATTATCATCTATGATAAAACTTTTTATAATTTTATAAAGGCAGAGGCAAAAAGTAAATTTCCGTATGTAAGAGGTTTAATAGTATCTTAAAATTAAACAGCAGCAAGTAAATCTTATGATGGCTAAATTTTATATACTGTGATGTTGAATGAGTATAAATGCATTGTAAACCTATCAGCAGGTAATAGCTTTTTGTAAACTAGTTTGCATGATAATACTAAACTTGGCAGATAAGTACTCCATTTAAGGTAAGTAATAGATATAAAGATTCAGGGTTATAATATTGTTTATAAGTATATATTTTTTTATTCTAGACTGTTTAGATGATATTTTTTATTTATTTAGAATTTCTAAATATTAATATATATGGCTATTTTCTGCTTTTAAAGTTTAATCAGATTAAAGATATCTGTTTGCTTTGTTATTATAGTTTTATACATATCAAACATTAATTTATGTCAAAAAAAGCAAAATTCTCTTTTTAAAAAGTCATTAAATGTTATATATAACTTTGTAAGTCAAAAAATTTTCTTGTTGTTTTTCTTAACTATTAAGAGCAAAAAAAATTATCAATATCATAAAAACTTGATATAGAATAAGTAGTTTTAAATTTTAAAATTATAAATTAAAATGTTTAGTTAATTTAGCAATTAACTATGACTTTTTGTATTAACGAGTAAGACAAAAAGTTTATAAATTTGTAGCCAATTAAAGCTTTAGATAGTTTTTGCCAGTTAAGTAGATTTACAAATATTAGGAAATGATTTTTAATAAATAAAAACAAAAGATTATAGTGAAGTAATACAAACTTTATTTATAACTATCACAAGCCTTTTAATGAAGACATATACGTGATACTTATATGATTATAATTATCTTTTTTATAAAAAACTAATTTCCGTTTTTTTAATTTTATACTTTATAGATCAACTTTTTAACAAAAATTTCGACTACAAATAATTTTTTGTAAAGTAATCTGTGCTATAGTATTAAGAAAGGCATTAGATAATTAAGGTAAATATTAATTAGATAATTTCTATCTAAATTTAAAACTTAAAACTAGCATTATAACATTCATCAAGTTTATAATAAATTTTTTTTAATTAATATTTTCAATTAATTGAATAAACTTGTATGAAGGCATTTTTTATATAAAGCACATAAGTTACTTAAAAATCTTAGATATATACCTATGGCTATAAAAATGTGATTGACATTAACAAAAATTAATTATACACTAGTAATAAAATTGTTAATCAAATTTTTTTATATTTCAAGTAGATAATATTTTTTTTTGATAAAGAAAAATTTAAAGTAACAAGTCTATTGTTTTTTTCAAGACTTAAAAAAGCCTTGTTTATAATGGGCAAGATTGATAAAAAAAAATTAAGATCTTAAAAAAGGTAGAAAAAGTCTATAGATTTTAAAAAATTGCAAATTTTTACATACTTTATAATTTTTATTAAGAAGATTTAAGTTTAACAAAAGTTAAAAATTATACATAAAAAAAGTTATCTTGTAAAGAAAATATACCAATTTTTTAGAACTTTACTGACTTTTATATCTAATATTTAAATAGTATAGTTTCTAAGATATAACATTACAATTAAAGTTGTAAATTATTTGTTTAAAAATTTACCTTATTTTTTGCTTTTTTCTATATAAGATAAATAACAAAAATATGATTTACTACTAGACATTACATTTTCATAAATCTATTTTATTTATAACATGTTACTATTTGGTACTGTATATTAAATTAAGAAAAGTATTATGATATCTAAGTACTGATGTATAGTAAAAATAAATATAATATATATTAACTAAGGCTGCTTTTTAATGAAAAATCAAAAAACTTTAAAATAGTATGGCTATTAATTTTTGTTGACAATCAACAGAGAAAAAGAGCAAAAATTTTTCCCTAAAGCTTATAGAATAAGATTTACTCTAATATAAGTCTAAAAAACCCAAATAATGTTTAATTTACTAATTTACTAAATTTTAAAGAAAAAATAATTAATTTTAAACTTTTTATTATAATTTTTTTCTTTTATTTATATTTTTCAAATTTTAGGTTGCTGTAATAAGTTTTTCTAAATTATTTTACACATAAAATTTATCTTTCTTATCATATTGTATATAAGCTTCTAGCTACATTTTATAAAAAGAGTACCATTTTAGGCTAAAATAAGAGTAAAAAAAATTAGTAACCTTATATGTTAGCTTATGTAATAAAATACATGCAAAATTTCTAACTATAAATTTAAGCTTTAGTAAGTATGTGTTTGACTACTTTAATAAATCAATATATAAAACAACTTTTTAATTTTTACAGTTGTATCACTAAAAAGTAAGATATAAAGTTTATAAGCATTTAGTAAAGCTTTTTTATATTATAATAACTATTTAGTGATTTTGAAAATTATTAAGCTATATTAGAAATGTAGGCTAAAAGAATAACACTATTTAAGTAAGTTATCTTTTTTTAATATAATTTTATCTCAAGATCTGCTATACACAATTATAAGATTAATATTTTCTTATCTATTTGGTAAGGGAATATACTTCTATTACTTTTTAAAATAATCAGACAGTTTTTTTTATATAAATTAATTAAAACAAATAGTATATAAAATTTATTTAAATTTTTTATTTTGTAAAAACAATATAAACAAAACATAAACTACAAGATATAGGTTTTGTTGTAATATTCGATGACTAGTGCTGAGTTCATAAAAACAAAATTTAGTCAGCTTTTTATAAAGTAAGGTTTAGATTATAAAGTTAGAATTATATAGTATAAGAAAACCTTTCCAGAAAGTCATTTTCATTTATATAATTTCTAAAAGTTTTTAATCAGCATGATGGTAAACAAAAATTTTTGTCTTAATATGAAAAAAAGGTGCAAACTATTTAACTTTATAATAAGAATTTTATGACACATAAGCTTGTCATAAGTTTAATTTTTTATCACATACTATAGTTTTATATATTTTTTTAAAAGTTTATAGTGACTATAGTTATTGAATATAATTAATTAGTTACATATTTCTTGATAATTTTTGATAAAAAGTTTACTTTAGTTGTTAAGTTGCTTAAGCTTGATTCTATATCTATTAAATATTGATAAGCTTTAAACATAGAAATAAAAAGATTTGCTGCACTGCTAAATTAAATCATTGTTGTTTGTACTTAATTAAACTAAGTCTAGTGTTATATCTTTCTAATTGAGATTAGTTTGTATTTTTTTACATGAATAGCAAACAGACTATAAAGAAAAATTTAGCTTTTTAATAGTTAATCTTGCTTTTGATTACAAACTTTTTTAAATCTTAATTTAGTAGTATGTCTTTTTAATTTTAGTAAAACACTAAAAAAATAAAAAATCAATTATTTTTCAAGTTATAACTTAAATATTTATTTCACAAAATCTTACGATTTCAGATTTCAGTAAATGTAAGTTTTAACACACTAGCTATTAAGATTAATAATTTAATTTATTTACATTATGAATATATAGGTTTAAAAAGTTTTAAAAAAATAGTTTTTTAGATTTCTAGTATCAGTATTTTGATAGATAAAAAAAAGATAAATACATATTGTCTGTTTAGCTTTAAAAAAACTTCTTAGTTAAAACTTTTTATATATAAACTAGTATAAGTGTAGTATGTAAAAGTTAAGACTTAATAACTATATAAATTTTTTTATTTTTAAATTAACTTTATTTTAAATTAAATAAAGTTTTAAACTACCAAAACAAAAAGATTGGTGAGCAAATATCTGCATTTATTTAAAGTTCTTACAAGATCTATCTTATTACTTCATTTAAGAAATTTTTTTTATTTTAATTTTAGACAAAATTCTTTATAGAAAAATTCTATCAGTATTTATAGTCATTAGTTGATAAAGCTAAACATTAAGAACATAAGTTTTCTATAAAGGTCTAACAAAGGTATTTCTTTATAATAATACTAGAGTATATTATTTAGTTAGAATATATCTTTTTATAAATTAAGTGAATTTCATAGTTATGTCATTTATTATTTTGATTTAAGGCAATATGTATATCATAAGTTATAAAGTTTACCTTTTACTAAAACTAACTTTACTATTATCATATAATTGTTAGTTATCTAAGAAAAAATGTTTTTGTAGTTTTTTTAGGATAAAGAAGTTTTTTATAACTTATATGCTAAAATTATGTAAAAGATTTAAAGCAAACAAGTACTAACTTTATAGCTTACAAATTATGTAATCTAATTATTCTCTTAGATTCTTGATATCACTTCCTTTTAGTTAAATACTTTCATCATATACCTAAATTAGCTTCTAAGAAAATCTTAAAAAATTATTAAAAACATTTAATGTAAAATTAAGCAAATAAACAATAGTTACTTGTATCTTATTCTAAGACAATATAGTACAATACTTTCTTTAGTACAACACTTGCATAATTTTTTGAATAAAAATAGAATTATGGACTTTATAAACCTTATTATAAAATTTTGTAGCTTTTTTCAGAGTATTTTTTATTTGTTAGCCATCTTTCTTTAAAATTTTACAAAACTTTTTCTTTGATATACTGGTCAAATAAAGAAAATAAAGAAAACTAGTGTATTTAATTTAAAAGATAGCATAGCTTGCTTATTATTCTAGTAAAACAGAAGCAAATTAGTATTTTAAGGTAGTTTTCTACATACTTTTAATTCAAAAAAATTATAGTTTGGTAGACTATAGCTTTATCCATCTTTTAAACAAAGAATTTATACAAAAACTAAATTATGTAGTACTCAGTAATAATTTAAACTTATAAATTCTATAGTAAATAGATTTCTTACATGAAAAGGTGTCTTTGTAAAAGTACATTTAAAAACCTAGAAATTCTGGTTAAAAAAAATTTAAACTTAAAGGGCAATTAAAACTTTATTTAAAGATAAAATTTTAAAGAAACTACTGTAAATGAACAGTTATAGCCTATATTTAATCTTTTTCTGTGCTATCTATGGCTAATTTGTGTGAACTAAATAAATAAAAAATTTATCATATAGGTAATGATGGTTTCCTATATATATAATAAGTTTTAAATCTTTTGATAACATATATCAGAATTTATAAAAAAACCTAAAAGTCTACTACCGTTACATATACAATACTAAAATTAGTTACTAATAATTATTTTTATAGTCTTTATAATTATTAGCTTATTTTACTATTTGTTATACTCTTTTTTAAAGGTATTAAATACAAAATTAATCTAGTTAATTTAAGGAGCCTTGAAACAATCTTTAAATTTAAGCTTAATTAAAACAGTATTTTATTTTAAATAACTAATTTGGTCAGCCTTAAAATAGCATTAATTCTTATAATTTTTATTAAAATTGCTGTTTTCCAAATTTTGAAATTTCATATATCATTTTATAATACTAAAACATATATATTAATAATAAAGCTACATTATTAAAAAGTGATTAAGTTAAGATACTAATAAATATGTGTTAATTATATATTTAATTTTCTCATTTATATTTTATGTTTATATCAAATCGTTTTAGCAACAAGATAAATATATATAATGACTGAATTTCCTCTTAGTATTAGTTTAATAAATATATCAAAATTTTTTCTTTATATAATTAATTAGCTTAACGCATTTGATTAAAAATTTATTTAATAAAAAAACCATCTAAGTCTGGTAAAAATGTTTTTTGCTTTTTATTTTTTAAACTTGCATCATGAATCTAAAAATTACATATTTTGATGCCAGTTTCTGCTCCATTTAATCAGTTAGTATAAACTTATATAACAGTTTTATCTAACATCAACTATTTAGATTTTTTTGATAATTAAACAATTAAAATCACTTTGTTAGTTTTTACTAAAAAATAAATCTTAATGAGATATTAGTTATAGATTTCTACATAAATTCATAGCAGGGTTTAGTTCTGATATTAAAAGCTTTTAATTTACACAAACAATTATTTTTAAAAAACTTATAAAACTTAATTGAAATAACTTTCAAGTTTTTATATCTATAGCATAAGAATAACTAATAGATGCACAAGTCACACACAGGTTTAAGATCTATAGGTTTTGTAGGAAAAATAAATAATAATACACAATAAATACTAATCTATTTTTAGATATTAAGATTTAGATTTTTTATTCACAGAAGTATAAAGTTTAAGGGTTTATGCTGAAGAAACATTATCTTTTTCTCAAATATGTGCAATTGAACTTTTTTATTAATTCTATTAATTAAATAGCTTAGTTTTTTTGTAAATGTGCAGCGTTTATTTAGTCTTTAATTGTAAAAACAAATTAACTATATGAATTATATTAAGCTTAGAAAAATAGTCAATTAAATTTTCCTTTATTGTAAAAATTTTATAATATAATTAATTATACTATTGCTTATACTTAATTGCTAATTATATAACTTGGATATAAGTTTACTAAGAGTTATTAAAACTTACTCAGTTTATGTTTTTTTAAAGTAATTTTAAATCTTTTGGTATATAGCTATCTTTACAAAAAACATTTATATAAATAGGCAGTTTTATTTAGACATAAATAGGCAGAAACCAAAATTTGGTAAATACTTTTTTGTAGTCAGTTATACTAATCCTGAGTTCATCAAGAAAGTCTTGGCTTAAGTACCATATGTTTTGCAACTTATTTGAATCTGGGTGATATTAAAAGATGACAAGGTAATTATAAAGTCAAGTATTATCAAATTACGTTTCTTGAATAAAAAGTCTCTAGATCTCTTTTTTTCTGCAATAAAAAAAATCGAAATTTTTATAAAATGAGAAAGTTAAAATCTCTAAAGCATTTAAACTTTAATATTTTGACTTTAGCTTATTTTGTAAAAAAAATCAGGCAATTAAATCTTTATATATTAAATACTATCTAGATACATATATAAACCAAATTTATATAAAGTTGAAGAAATAATACAGTTTAAACTATATCTTTATTCTTTTCTGATATCTAAAAAGTGTTATGCATTTCCTAAAACTATAGTTTTTAAATTAAAAATATGGGTCATAATTCTAAAAAAAATCACTTAGTTAAAATAGTGCTTAATGACTGCTCTTACTGTTGTAAATCTTTATTTAGACTTTTTACTTGATTAAATTTTTTTTTTTGCTAAATATACTTTCTTGTTCACAACATAAAAAATATTTATCTATGTCAAACGCAGCAAGTGCTCAATCAAGTTTTTTATTATAATGATTTTTTTTCTGATTATAAGTTAGACTTAAAAAAAAATGTGTTAATCTTAGCTGAAAAAAACACACAAAAGGCTTACTTTTATAAAATTTCTAATAAAGAGTTCTTAGAATTATAGTTTGTTAAACACTAGGGTGTACTAAAAAAATTAAATGCTTAACAAATAGAAATATATAAATATCTCTTTTATAATATCACTCTATTTAGATTTAGTTTTTTTTAAGAATTT
This sequence comes from Agriotes lineatus, assembly GCA_940337035.1. Classification (NCBI taxonomy): domain Eukaryota; kingdom Metazoa; phylum Arthropoda; class Insecta; order Coleoptera; family Elateridae; genus Agriotes; species Agriotes lineatus. The sequence continues at coordinate 30,583 of CALNHX010011453.1, forward strand.
AGGCTTAATATCTTATTTCTAGTTTTTTATCTAAAAAAAATATTTTTTTTTTATCTTATTGCTGCTAATGTTACATTATTTACTAATGTATCTTATAATATACCTAGTCAAACAAAAGTAAAATTTGAATTTAAACATGTTTTTTTCTTATCTATCTTATTAATTAAAATATAAATTTTACTATTTTATCTAAGAACTATATAATATTTGGCTCTGCCTGAGCTAAGAAATTATAAATAAAACATAAATTTTTATATTAAACATAACTTTATTTTTTGACTTGGTTAAACTTAATGTTGATAATATTAAGACTTTTAATAGCTTTATTTTACAATGAATAATGTCTATATTTAACTTTAAAAAAACAATTTAAAAGATATAGAACATAAAAATTTGTAGTGTCTACCCTGAAAGTAAGTACTGTTAAGCATATATAGATATTAAGTATCAATTATATAGATACGTTTGTTTTAAATAATAGGTTGCATTGATAATGTTTAGTATCTAAAATTACAGGCTGCAGCTTTATGAAACTTATGTTTTTAAGCGTTAAAAAACGCAACAATATATTTCTATTAATGGTTTTACAAATTTTGTAAAGATTTATGTATTAGTAAACATAGTTTTATATGTATAATGATATTAGCTTTAGCTTGGTAGCCTTTTTTAATTTTAAGATTAAAATGATGATAAGCCAGTTGTTTAATTATAGATCAAATATCATATCTGTCATGGGTTGAGCATCTACTGTGTTATATAAATACTATCTATAATTGATACACATTTTTATATTTTACTTTCTTTTACAATGACTTATAGGGCAGCAATTAAGCAAAAAAAAACTAATTAGAGCCTCTTTTTTAGTTAACTAATTTTTCAGATTTTTAAATAAAACATGTCAAATTAGAACAACTAGTACATTTTATAACGTTTTTGGATCCATTTTAGTAAGATAGTAAACATACAACCTACAAAGAAAGTAAAAAATAATAAGAGATTTGATTAAAAAATATTGGTATCTTTGTATTAAAAAATGTGTGTGAGGTTAATCACAGTGTGATATACTAAAATTAAAGGCTGCCCCAACAGTTAAGAGTAGAATTATAATGCTTATAGGGAAGAATATATAGTTTTGGTGCTAATTAATAAGTAAGATTCTTCATAAATATAATAACTAAAAAACATCAGTGATTCAGTTATATAATTTATAAAAAGGGTCAAGGATCCATAAGTAATTTATATAATTTAACAAGAGTATATTAAAAAAAGATTATATAATTTTAGCTTTCTAAAGCAATAAAAAAAATAAGGGAAAAATTAAAACTTATTTTTTTAGGCCAGTTTTTTAATTATAAAAGCTTAAATAATTAGTTTTATACATGCGAATCTTAGTGTTAAATGACTAAAATATTATCTTTTTGGTTTGGAAATTAGTTGGATCTTCCTTACTTTTTAACTGGC
>CALNHX010011454.1:0-32039 GCA_940337035.1 Agriotes lineatus
TCGCAAACCTACTCACACTGATCGCTATCTACATGCCGATTCCCACCATCATCCTACACAAAAGCTTTCCGTTATCAATTCACTTGTACACCGGGCTGTTTCCATATCCCAACCCGATAATATCCACGATGAATTAAATCACATTCGGAAAGCTCTTAGGAATAACGGTTACCGTGCTAGGGATATACAGTCTGCCATCAATCGCCATCTTCACCCACGGCCACCCAAACCTCCAAAACCCGATCCTCCTGCAGCAATAGTCTTTCTTCCCTATATCCACCAAGTCACGGACCGCATAGGAAAGTTTCTTCGAAAACAAAACATTAAAACAGTATTCAAACCCCCGAGCAAAATCTCACAGGTTCTTCCTTCATCTAAGGATAAATTAAACACTATGTCATCTAATGGTGTTTATAGAGTCCCTTGCTTTTGTAATGCTGTATACATTGGTGAAACAGGTCGTTCGGTGAAAACTCGCATCTCTGAGCACCAGCGCTGTCTCAAGTCAGGTCTCGTTTCATCATCGGCCATCGCCGAACACCAACGCGATACTGGTCATAAGATCCTTTTTGATGAAACTTCCATCATCTGCAAATCCCCATTCTTCTTTAGCAGAAAGATTCGCGAAGCCATTGAGATATGCAAACACCCTAATAATTTCAATCGGGACGAAGGCTTTCCCCTTCCTTCTATTTGGAAAGTTCTAATTCCTAAGCCCCGCCCTCCGTCACTGAACCGCGACGGCATTTGCTGAATCGCTACGGCGCTTGCCTATAAATTCTCGCTTTTCTTCTTCCGATAGTCAGTCGAGTTTCGCCTCTGACGTGGTTAACACGTTGAGTTACCGTGCTCTTCTGTCCCTTCCCTTTGCAAGAGTTTCGCCTCTGGCGTGGTTAACACGTTGAGTTACCGTGCTCTTTTGCTTTTTTCCTCCTGATGAAGCCCCTTACCGAAAGTGGGCGAAACGTTGAGTTCTTCGATCTCAATCATGACACGGTCCAATCCCGGAAGTCGTTTGTTACTTAATGACAATGGCCGTGAAAGCCTCAAAAATCATCTAAATAACAATAGTAATGAAGAGAAATGTTTACGTTTGATATTATACTGAAAATACTTTTAATTGAGTCGCTAGAAGATGAAATAAAGTTTTTATTTTTCACAAATAATGCCTGTTTTTAATAAAATGCGAGAACCAGCTGAATTTTTTGTCATAGTTCTAACCCAGATTGGAAGCGATTCATTATCGATTGTCGAATCACGGTTAAAGTGAATCTGAATCTAATGGAATAACTATTGGTCGTGTAGGAAAATATATTGCAGGAGGAATATTGATACAATGAAGTATGTACTGGGACAGAGGACGTTGATGAATCTTAGGTGGATATTATTTTTCTTGAAAGCGATTTTCAAGCATTCCACAATAACAATGTCGAGGTGTGAAACATGAGAGATGATTTTATTATACAACTAAGAACAAAATTAGTTCTCCTTATTATTCATTACGTATTCAACTAAGCGGCGAACTCAAACAATAGGAAGTGCCCCATTTTCTATCATAATGCTAAACCCTATACCACCATTTTGATCAAACATACACTCATCGAATCGAAATGCAAAACATCTTTTTTGGACTATTGAAAGAAACAATAGTAGACGTGAGATAGGTAGATTTCTGTTTTTTACTATTCAGTTAAAAAATTAACTGCTAATTACTAATCTTTAGGTGTAGTACATATTTTTATCTTTACAAAAATATTTTAGGTACAGATCACAGAAAGTAGATTGGGTGTCAAGGTAGGTTATGAAAGGCGCTGTGATCATATCTGATGAATTGGCAATATGTGGAAAGTTGTCAAAAACATACAAAGTTAGGTTATATTTTAAATGACAAGTGCAACGTGTGGGTAGAGGGATTTCGTTTGCGCAGTGACTAACGTCATATGACAGATTCTTTGTGTTTTAAAAGTGTGGAAATTGCTGTTGCTGGGATAGAAGGTTTAGCAGAGCCTGGTTGTTCAACGTACATCATTATTTCCGCAATTCCTATTAGCATTCAAGAACTGATAATATACCATACCGCAATGTTGCGTACGCCTCTGATTTATTGTGTCAGTCAGCTTAAATAAGGTTAACAATTTAATGTCAATATGATAGATGTAAAAATGTTACCAATACGAAACTTGAAAATTACAAGATTCTAACATTAGTTCCGATTTTCACCGCATCTACTTTCTGTAACCTGTACCTGTAGCGTAAAATAATTAGAGAAGAAAATATAAGCCTAAAATATTATCCATGACATCGCTATGTAGTCTAAGTCAATCTATACCCGATATAAAATATCTAATATAAGATAATAAAATAGTCAGATTAGCACATTTAATATTTGGTTAACTAACCACCATACAAATAGATAGTGATATACCAAAGTTCATTTGCAATGAGTATAACTTAAATGAGCTGGTTTCTGTTCCCAACCACTTTTATGACTTCACTTTTATAGGCAGTTTATGAACCACATTTTTATTTAGCGTATCGTGCTTCCTCTAAGCACCACTGGTTTCTTGGTTGATTAATTATGCGTTGCGACATTTACAACAATAAAAATATTGATAATCCGATGATCCGATGACTTACTCCAGAAAGAAATTAATATATGCCCTTGTAAACTCGCTGTACAAAACGCGTTTGCGGTGTGTCTAGTTCAGAATTCGAAAATATTGAAATATACTGCCCAAGAGCACAACCACTGAAATATCTCAAAACGCCGTCGAGGACGAGCATTTGTAATAAAATATTAATTGCCAGTTATTGGAAATAACTTTCGAATTGCAAATTTATGAAAATTCATTGCCGGTGGAAGCAAGAACTGCGTTTTTAATTTTTTTAAATTTTGCAGTTGATTAAAGGAGTAATGCAATTTGCGGGGTTGGCAATTTAATATCTGATTTTTTTTCATTAAAATCTTAAGGTTTTCATCTGATTTAAACTAAGAAAATGTCTTATTGCGTATTTGAGAATTTCCAGCATAACAGTCGTCAATTTTTTTTTTGACTACAGGGCTTTTGAGGGCCAATTCAAACGTTAAGAATAAATTTGGGTAATATCTGTGTATACCTGGCCTCGTGCAACGTTCAGTTATAGTTACGTTTCAGTTACTTACTCGATATTGTGATAAGAACTGATTGGTCAGCATTTATTTTGAAAAGTACTTCTAAAGGCTTCCTAAATAAGGAAAAGGAAGAAGTGTCATTTATTTAATGTCATTACAGCCACATATAAATATTGTTGTTACGGGGGAGGGGGGCTATGTAATATCCCCTATAATGTAAAATGGTGGTTTAGTTAGCTCAGCGAGAAGGGGGAGGTACAGGCTAGAAGAAATGTTCGCTCGTGATAGTCACAACAAAAGTGTACCTGCGTATAATGTAGAATGGATATACAAGTAATCAAATCAAAAGTGTCTTCAACTAGCTACAGAGGGAAACGCGCGCGATTCTATAACAAAGCGTTGGTGATTCTATCTAAATCAATTCAAGAGAGACGCCGAAAGTAGTTAATTAATGGACGCCACTGAATTTGATTCTCGCAGCTGACTGCATACCCTAATATAAAAGTGAAACGACCTCTGAAAAGGGGGTCGTTGAAGTTGGTAAAGCTGCGGATTACCTGGACTTCAATTTGCTAATGGTTAAGCTAGTATGGACTATAGACTATAGGCAGCAAAATGTATACACACTAACTCATATTGGGTACACGCTATACTTTATTAATTTTTAAGGTGGTCACAATTCAACCTGTCTATTGACAATACTTTAGGCCTTTTTTGCCGTGGAAAACAGTTCGAGCTGATGTCCGTGACACTAGAATAACACACATAAATATATGCTAATCGTATCCGCTTTACTTCTGATTACGTGTATATATGTAAGTAAGCTCGAACCATCAGAATAAAAGGTCGGAACATGCAAAAACTACAAGCTGTGTGAAAGCTGTGCAAAAAATCTTGAAAATATTTGCCTTAAGGTGTTAACAATACCGACTGTCAGGCATAATAAGCCTGAAGCTTCAAATAGCGACGTTCAGAAAGCTACAGAAGCACAACTGATGGGATGGGAGGGCTTCCTATAAACGTGGAGCACAAGTAACCTTCGAAGATATTCGTTGGGACCACATAAATACAGAAATTCTGACCTGGGACACGACGAATTCTCAGAGATGTTCGACAAGATACTAGAAATTCGAGGGTGGTCATTCGTAGGGGTCCCGCGGAATCGATCAACGTATTTTAGCTGATGGAAGTTAAATATCCATATAGTAACTTCACTGCAATGGCACGCGCATAACACGTCAGACAAGAGCGCCTCGTTTGTAGGTCTACCTCCATTGCTGGCCTTTAATTCTCTCCTCAAACGGGAACTTCTCTCACGGAAAATCTTTTGGCCAAAACGAAAGGACGGGTTGCCAAGCAGCCTAACCTCAAGATGTTATCTGGAACTGTGGGATGGAACTGACGGTGTCGTGCATTTATAAGTTGCGACCGCCAACATTATTGAAACGAAACGTAGTTATTAATTTGTATTTGTTCGTTTGCACACGCTCTTGCAGTTCTTTCAAGTTAGCCAGAGTTTTTTGAGGTCCTTGGGTAATTAGATTGAGAAGATCGGATAACCCTATTTATAGTCGCTTTATTACAAATTAACTTAAAAATATATTATTACCACCTTAACATTTGAGTTTTCGACGATCGGGCCTGGTTTGATCCCTGGCGGCTACACCTAAATTTTAAAAATCGTACGCTCTCCGGCTACCGCGCTAACACCTGTGGTTGTCGTTAACCCATAATATGTAAACTTTTCATTACTTTCGACGGGCAAGGCTAGCCACGTACTTGGCTTACGAGTAAGTAGGGTTCGTAAAACCACTTCGTGGTTAAAAGCAAGCCACTGACCTAAAATAGAAGTGAGAAGAAAAAGAACAACACCATTTTATACTTAAAGGAAACGAAATAAAACCTGGTATTCTCAAGTGAACGTGTAGAATGATGGTTTGGCAACTTTTCTTGTAGCACAATGATACTAGTGTACTGTTAGGACATTTTTAGTCTTGTATGAACCTACGGCTAATAGCGTTATTTTCTAAATAACGGCCCCACTTGTATATGTGTTTATCGAATTATTCCGCTTGAATTTAAGCCTCTCAAAGTATTGGCTTGCCGCCAACGGTTCTGAAACGCCTTAATTCTGTGTACCTGAGTTTCAATCTGTCGGCGCGATAGAATACAAGTGGCGAGCAATTTAAGAGACAACTACTATGGGTGCGAGAGAGCAAGCTTAAGCTCTTCTGCGCCGTTAATTTATCAATCGCGCGGCCGGCACTGCGTTTTAGAGAAGATTCGATCCGGCGTCGCAAGAAGCAACAGGTAGCGGAGAGCTGTTTTTGAGCCCCCGCGTGGCTTCGGCCACGTGAGGGGTTGCGTTTGTACTTTGTGTCCTAATTATCACCTAACTCTTTAGTAATGTGTTGGACTTGCGTGGCTGCAATGCAAGTTTTGTGTTCCGCCTTGTTTTGAATTAATTGAACTGCACGTTGGTTACGGGCGTGTTCGAATTGGGTGTCGTGTTGGTTAATGCAGCCCTTAGAGTTTTCGTCCTGGCGTTGGACGGCAACCCTATATTTCGTCGTTTGAACGGATTCTTTGTGAGAACTCTTTAGTGGCTTGTCATGTGTTCGCGAAGCTGTCGTTTTACCGTTCTACCAATGTCCCGCAGCAAACTTCGCATTTCGCTCGTATGAGTGGATTATATCCCTAACTTCGCCCTGCCGCATCCTTATGTGAAGTTGGTAGTCATCTCCCCTATTTGGTCTCTTCTGTAGGATCTAGAAACAACAGCTGATTACAGTAGCATGGGACATCAATTTACCCCACATCCTAACCCTGTAGAGGTATCGTTTGTATTATTATTAACGTTTAGAGCACAATTTTACATATACAGTGTGTTTCGTCGAATCATGGGACAGTTGATGTAACGTCTCGGTTGTTTAACGGTTATTGTGTGTCTGTTTCATTTGTCAAACCATTATAGTTGTGTACCTGTCATTACATTGCATTTACCGTCAGTTTACATAGTTGTTGATTAGCTTTATGCAGTAGCCCTTGTCATGTGTTACAACCGCTACTTATTATAGTCAAATTTCGCCTTTATTACCGCTATTTGATTATAGTTTAATAGTTTTATACGTTGCTCAACTTACCTAACTGCCGTATAGTAACACATTTCATATTTTACGTGTCTTTTTATATACATTCAGATATTATGTCAATACATGTCATGTTTACTTAACTATGGTTTTCGTTGTTATTATGCATGCGAGTTGCGTATTGTATTTTACAGTCGTAAGAGGAGTTTGGCCAGCTGATCAAGTGGATCTTCGAAAGGTGTACTTATAATTTGATTTGATGTTACGTCCAGCAATCTTGAGGGGGAAGATCCTGGTATGCTGCATCTTGACAAATAGGACTTCTGAGCAGGATTTGGATGTTTCATTTTGTAGAACTCCAAGGACACCAAAGAGTAAGAAGAGCTGTTAACTGCGGCAAAAAGCTGCATCGTACCTTCTGGAAATCCTATCCGAAAAAACTGGAGTCACAGTTATTCCCTGAATAACTGCAAGATAACCTCAAATAAGCAGCATGGGAACCGGCTTTTCTTACATTTACTTAAAATATAAGGTGGTCCGAACAAAGATACAAATTGCTAAAATGAGCTATTGAAACGAGGCGTTACAAGCTTGTTGGCGAATCTCTAAAGCCAAAGATTTAATTGTTTTTTTTTCTAATAGTTTTGAATGTTTTGAATTTTTCTAATTGTCCGAGAGACAATCCGTTAACGAAGAAAGCATCCCCATTCTTTATTCATGTTAAAACTATTTAAAAAGTCATATTCTTACTGGGGCAGACTATCGTTTAATCTTATTCTCTGAAGGATTCTGATCAAATATATCGAAACATACCATTCTTCAGCTATTATGATGTGCAACGTGCAAAACGGTTTTTGTTAAGTTTGAAATACCTTCCTTAAAAGCATTGATATTCCAGGGATCAATTCCTGTCCTTTCAAAACCCATCATAGTATTGTTGTCAGTTACCACACGCAAAGAAACAGATTTCATATTGGAAGACTTATAAATTCCTCTAGCTCTGTTATCTGCATTACATGTCATCAATTTATTTATTTTAGATGAACAATATGCCTTGAAAGGCCCGAAAACAGAAACATTCAAAAATTGTACACGATAAGCCTTCTTTATTTCTATTAATTTCAGTTGCTTCGAGACATTTGTAACTTCTATGTCCATCTAAGATTAGCAAATAAGGTCCTTACTGTCTTGCGTTGGGTGATTTAACAAAATTTTCAATTCTTTCAACATTACCTGCCTTTTTCCTCTCTTTTGGGCTAAAATATTTCTTGATCTTTGTACCGCACACACACACCTATCTCGTCGCAGTTGAAAATTCGTGATGGTAAAAATTATTTACTTCATTAGAGCTTGAAGGTTCTCATAGAGCATACTAATTTTTTTCTTCTAAACTCTTGAATTCCTGCCGTTGCTTAAAAGATGTTGGCCAATCTATTGTGTCATCCTTCTTTGTTTATTAAATCGATTCAATTCTGCAAACTGATAAGCCATTCTTCAAACATTTGATGACATAGTTTTTCCGCTGCTATAATGTGGTTTTTTAGTTCTGCCTTCACCTTTTTATTGAATATTGGTTAAAATCTACCTTCTTTCTCTAATGCCGTTTTTTTATTTCGGCAAAGGCTGTTTTGAAAACTCTGCCCGGGTATTTTAAAATGTCTTCCTGCGTTGCTTACGACAGTACGTTTCTTATCGATTTTTGAAATGGCGTTAATCATCTATTCATAGATGTAGTTCAGTGATATTCATTTTTCTTAATTGTTAGACGCACAAAGTGGTTACATAAAGATATTCTCGAAGAGACTTGAGTGAAGGGAATTGATGAATCAGCAATAAAAACCAACAAATAAGTACAAGTATGTTTCAACCAGCTATCAAGGTTTTTTGACAAAGTACAAAGAAAGGACATATAGAGGTTTTTGAAAAACTAACAGAAATTGCTAAGAGCTTATACAAAAGATGCTTAAATTGGAACCAGAAACAAGGTATCTAATTTTTTTTAAATCAAACCTGCACAAGATGGCAAATAATATAACACAACAAGTAAGCAAATTTTGGTGCACCAATAAACAAGAATGTAAAATTAGATGGAGGAATAAGTCAGTGCATCGCTGTGACAAAAAGACTTTTCAATGCTACCAAGTCAGTTTCTAAGAAGAGAAATTCTTAGGGAAACAAAAATTTAAATAAATCAGAAGTAGCGTGATCACTAATTTTATATGTAATGCAAAATGTGCAAATTATAAAACTTTCAAAATTGAAGGATAAAAATGAAATGGAATAAGAAACGAAACATACAGCAAAGCACCGAAAATTCAATCTATACAACTCAAAGTCGTCCTAGATGGGTATGGCATATAAAATATAGAATGGGAGAGAAAAATTGCCTGGAAGAGTGTACCAAGCAAGAGAAAACCAGGTAGGCTCAGCAAGACATTGTAAGGGTGTGATGTTTGGATCTGCACAAATTGATCTGAAACATAACTAATGTTGAAAGGCCTAAATTAAGTCACGCTTGACGCCTTGCCTTCAGTATGCTGAGATTTGCAAGGGCAGCGGAGCGCTCTCTAAGAGATGATGCAGCCAGGTCCAGGCATTTGAGTCCACTGATCAGCCAGTCCTAAACCCCAAGAAAGGACTTAGGCTTTGCAGCCTGCAGCCAGATCAGACCTGAGTCAAGATCTTCCAGTTCTACGCTACCGACCATTCCAGAACCTCTACTGAGGAAAGCAACCAGAACCTTTTAGAAAACCTGACCTCCCACCGCTTCAAGGACCGCTTAGCAGTGGCGAAAACGGACCCCTAATACCACTCCATCTCCCTCGCGCGGACCTACCGTCTCCTACGCGAATAAACAACTGTTAGCTCGCCTCAAAACTTACCAGTCGTCCCAGACCCCTAGGCTGGGGCCTCATAACGAGTTACAACGTCCAAAGTAAGCAGCCCTCATTTACGGAAAAGGATGACTTTTGTTATAATAATTATCGCGATTAAAGAAAAGATTGATTTAGCTGGCGAAGAGCTCCCTCTCACCACATAGAAAGTTTTTACGACAACCCCCCCCCCCCCTGGTTTTTGTAGATCGTCCGGGATTCGACATGCAGATTTGCCGCAGGGTCATTCAAATATCCATGTTGCCGCTTGGGGTTATATTTGGTTGCGTATTAACCCATCCACCAACACAAATTGGCAAAGAATGACTCGTAGTACAGGTGCGATATCTCCGACGCCAAGAATAACTCCTCCAACCGTTTAATTCCTTGAAACGACATTTTTCAACAAACGCGGCTATTTTAATATTGGCAGTTTCAGTTTGTGCCGCGTTCTATCGCAGCGGCATCCTGCATACTCGCCATCAGACTACCTACTGCCTAGGCTGCCGATCCTCGCGGGTAATCGATGTACATCCAATAACTCGAATTTGCTTTGTTTATGTTTTACATTTTACATACGTTTATATTCTAATTTAATTTACAAAAGCTACGTGTAATGCAAAGAACACTAAACGTAGCCTCTTTAACGTGTCTGAATCTATTCACTCGGAGCAATTAGCGAACTCTGGCTACTGATTATCAATCGAGGCCGTTATAATCGAAAAGTAATTAAACTAAATTTACAACAATAGTTAATATTCCGAGAGAAAGTAATAACGGCAGCATAAAGAACAAGGACACAAGACAGTAAAACAATATAAAACACAACAGATAGAACCAAGCAAAAACAAATATGAACAACATATAAACGTATACCCCGTTTACTCCATTTGTGATTCTGAGCAGGCCTTGTATGTGTATTCGTTTAACGGTGTAGAGTACAGTTTGTAACAAAATAATTACTAAAGTCACTGCAAAATTTGGAGGTTTATAATTTTCCATTCATTAAGTGAATTAAAATAGTTAAAAATAACATAACTGATCCCTCCAGTCCTGCAAGGTGCCACCAATGTTTATTCTATAACTGAACTGCATTCCAGAACATAAAACATGTCAATGTCATTTTAACATTAGTAACTTTTTGTCACTAAATATTTGATACACTGGTAAAACTATTCACATTCAAGGCCTGCCCGGGATCACAATGGGGTATATGTATGTATATGAATAGACTAAAATATATGTCATGTATGTGTTGTGGGCACAACGCAAATACTAAAAACCCACCAAATAGTGTGCTAGTCATTTTGAAGTAGGATATACGACAGCATTGCAGAATTCACCTGAACACGTGCTGGTTCACTTATATAGTAATATTTTAGAAGATATACTTTGTTGTTTTCTTCTTATTTTTCTTATTCCACTTCTTGTAGGCTTTACCTATTTGCCTTTGACTCAAATTATCTCTTCTTTCTTTAGGGAGTGTAAAACTCAACGCTTTGAGGGAGAGATTTACTGTATGTTACATTCTTTCTCGTAAAATAAAGTACTTGGACATTAATTTCAATTATTTATGCATTTTTTAGAATTTAGTTTCCCACGGCAGCAACCAAGTCATCCCTTAAAATTATTCCATGCCTTTCATTTTCTGACACAGAAAGGCGACATAGTCTGAGTTCATTGTTTAGTTTCAATACCAGAAGTAATATTAGATACATACATACATTAGAGATATTTATAAATGACAGAAGAGTGCTCGTAAAATGGCTTGAATAAAGAGGATGTCGGTGTATGTTTTACTACATATCTTTGCTTAAAGAAGGGTTTCACATATTTCCTCATCACGCACAAAACCATAGGAAATTGTTTTTATATCTTGCTGTTGTTAGATCACTTTGGCAATTCACACCGTCACTGGTTTATGCAGTTGTAGAACAGGTAAGGAGACCGCAAAGCTTGTCTCGACTGAAGTTCAGGCGGTAAGCAGTGGGCCTGCGATAATGGTGCAGAGAGTTGGTGCATCATGTGAACGTTGTGGTTCGGTAAATGTAGCTACTTGGAAAGCTCTTACTGTGCCGATTTTGGAAAATGACTACCGCAGTCGGATATATCCAGATCCCGAAACCATCTAAGATTCAGAATCTCTTCATTTATGAGTCCGCGGAATTTCATATCGATATTCAATCGTATATATTGAGGTGAACCCACCGACGCCCTGTATCTAGTTGCAGTTTTGAAGACACATTTCATTGTCAGAATATAAATTTCGACGCTTGTAGCAAATATTCGAACTGCCGTTGTCCACTCTTTTCGACCAAGTCTTGGAAAAAACAGCAATTTGTATTGCGTACAGGTTGATTCAATTTTGCCCGTTGCCACTTTTCGAGCTGTCCGTTTTGGTTTCATCGATGCCCGGCGGAAGCGACAGCTTACATTTTTTTAGCCCGAGTTCTAGGTAATCTGTTTATTAATCTCGAGCTATTGCCCGTGTTCAAGAATCTTCGCTCAGCTGCGGTGCTCGGCCGCCTTTATTCCTGTTTATCACTGTTCACTGCCGTTGATTTGTTGCACCAAGCTGAGTCGAATATGTTTTATCATTTACTATTGCATGTGAGATATATAGCAAATTTTGCATACATTCCATGTCTAAGCTAAGAATTTTTTGTATGCGTATACCACCAATTTAGTATGTGTTCAGAAGAAATTTTGCAGTTATGCAATACGTTTTGAGGCGTATCGCTTTTAGTAGTGCGGTAACATCTTAAGTAATTAGTTAATAAAAATGTTTACCTTTGAGTAATGTATTGTTTCCCAGACGCGAAATGATTTCACGAGCAAGTAGAATTCTTAGGGATTATTTTGTTGCCATTGTTCCCTGCGGTTCTGAATTTCCACAGATTCCAGTACAACTGACTGTTTATTTGTTTTCTTAACATGGTTCTTAAATGCAATACCTATATGATTTTCATTTGTGAAGAGTAGTGCAGTTCTGCGTATTCTTGCAGTAAAATGAGCTAATCAACGGCAGACAACCACCAGGTGGCTCCTTATAAGTATCAGCAATTTCTTCCTGCATCTCTCCAGGTATAATTGCTTTAACTATCGCGAGTGAGTCCTTTTTTATTTTAGTGTAAGAACCATACCTCACGCTGATCTACTGGACAAGCTTGTTGGTGTGACTTGAGTTTCTTCTACATCGATATGACAATATTTCCAAATTAAACCAAATATTTTTCCAAAGAGCTTGAATAGCAGTTCCATTCTCTGTTTTCCAGTAACTTGTTTTGTGGAGTCTGTCATTCGGTGGCTAAAGAAGAAGGAACAACGGCCAAAAGTTATGTGTCCCCCCCCCCCCTTTTGCCACAACTTCGTAATTTTGATGAAGCTCCGTATTAAAATGTATACTAAGCTTTTTACTTTGATGGCACAACGCTTTTACCAAAAATAGAAACAACAACACCGAGATCAGACAGCTGACAAATTAGATGTGTTTACAAAGTGCTAAAGTACAAAATTTTATAAAATTTTATAAAATCAACTAATTGCCCCAAAATTCGACAGATGAAAGCATTTAAAGGCCAATAATTGCTGTCTACAATTCCGATTCCTATCCGAACCTTACACTCCTTATGAAAGTTTAATTTAAAAGTTGATCAACTTCAATTAAGGACGTTTACGGTACTAAGGGAATTCGTATTTGTGTTTGCTGCGGTTAAAAGTAAGTTTTATATTTATTTAGGGCTGAGAAGCTATTTCGGAGCTAAATTTATTTTTGATTATTTCATTTATGTGTCGTATTGACATTCTACCTATTGATATCCATTAATATCTCGTATATAAAATTTTAATTTATGTCACGTGACCGGAAAAAGTGAGTACTACATAGATTTTCTTAGGAATCTTGGTTATTATTGAGCCAGCTTGGGTTATCGCAGGTGAATGTGACAGTTTCATTAATAATTCAATAATAAGGTTTGTAAACACATGTAAAAACAGTAGTTTCTCGCTACTATACATATTTTTGGAGGCATAATCATATTCTTCAGAAGAATTTACGTGCTGTGGCTAAACACACCTTATTTCTCAAGAGCGTAGGCGAAAGCGCCCTCTATTACCAAACTCCTAATCCAAGTTATTACTGTTGCCGCCCCTTATTTCTTACTTTTCAATTTTCATCCACTTGTTGCCATAAATGGATTAAGCCGGGGGTCGGAAAAGAGAGAAAGCCACTTTCTGCAATAAAAGGAACGAAATTGTGCTAAATTTACGAGGGCGTGCAATTATTTCGACGATGAAGAGAATTTCAAATACTTATGCTCACAAAGTGTGTCGGAAACCGTAAATCAATTTATCTGTTGCCGTTTCAGAAGTTCTTGACTTCTGAAGCACCGAAAGTGTTTGCTTATCACTTTTCAATAACTCGGGTGGTTAATTAATGTCCCAGATTTGGAATTTTCTCCGGAGTGGCGCTTGGCGTGAGCTGCGTAATTACGTCACAAATCACAGCAAGTGTCTGTTCCGACAATTGTGTTAAAATATGACTTGCTCGAAACAAAACCCGCCTTAATTACTAGCTGAAATTCAACGCTGACACGTTGTTAAGAGCAAGTTTTACTACACACTACAACTGTAGGTATGGTAACCTAACAAATTGCTGCAGAGCTTCGTACGCAAATGTCTACTTTTTATCCACTTGCGTGATAACCTAAATGTAGGAAGTAGAACTATCGATTGAATTTCCTTGAAATCAACAGGTGCCAGTTATGTAATAAGAAAGAGCAGCCGAATACAAGTAGGAATTTACTTGCGACCTAATACATTGTAATGGTTTACTGCCACAGCAATTCTGGTTGCCTAAGTAACAGAACTGAATATTTTATTTATTGCAAGGTAATCAGTACTTTATATTAATAAGTGCACTTGATGTGAGCACCTGTAATTAATAATTTGACGAATAAATGTTAGCATGAGATAAGGCAGGTTTTAGAAAGGTTACGTTTAGAGCTTCAGATATGATAAATGTTCAGAAGGGTCAATGCAATTTAATTTGTAACTGACGGATTTGAGCTTAGTAACATCAAACATAATGTGAATAAAATGATACAGACTGATTTGTTGAGTACAGAAATTGTATAAGCGTTATGTATTAAAAGTGTATAAGCAAACGGAAAATTAACTGAAAGGTAAACGAAAACAGTGCTAGCAAAGCAATTATTGCAAAGATCATTGGAAATGTAAGGTAACCGATCGAAATAAAATAGTGATATGCTAAAAAACTCAAGATCATTATAAATCAAAGTGATTTAAAAGCAGAGCAAAGTGTAGTGACATTTATTCTAAGAAAAAGGAAATTTCAGTAGTTAGGCAAAGACATGACAACAATACTGTAGTCCATAAGTTCAAACATGTGATCAAACCTAATTTCTTTTAAACATATGAAAATCTAGTTGCTAAGTTATAAGACAGTCAATTGTCAATAAGAAATCAGAAAAGCTTAAATTTTTCATGTTGGAGGCAAATTGAGCTCCACGTTGATTGTTTAAAATTGTGAATAAAAAGTTTTTGTGAAGCCAGTTTATGTGTAAAATTGTTCACCAAGTTACCGCGCATCTGTGGGTGTAATTTTCCCAAGTGTAGGAGCCCCCAAGATAGTGCAACTAGGTCAGCAAGTTTCCACCTGTGCGTCATTGAGTGCGACCCAACTGCAGGGACGATTTTGAGGCAGTTCCAGACATCGGAAGGCAGATCCTTTTGTACTGCATGGAGAGAAGGCCTACAGCTAACCCTGGGTAGAAAAATTAGAACGAGCAAGCCATTTCCAAGCGAGTATTTGCCGTGGCGTCTGTCCAGTGTGCCAACCAACAGCAGAGCACCTCTTCAAAAGGGTAGGATTCCATTTAAACTAGGAGCAGCAGCCTCATACAAATTGAGATTCGTCAAAAGAAAGACCTTTGCCGAGAAGTTCATCGTGTTTCCAGAATCTCAGGTCCATTCAGCTTCGAGTAATTTAGCTGGCGTCCCTAAAAAACGTGCAAGTTGTAGCGGAATTTTTATTTTCGCCCAAAATTGAACAGAAACGAATTACACGTGAGTTTACGTCACACTAGAAACAAAACGAGGTTAGCCGTTGCTACGTCACAGAATTAGTTGTATTTACTTACTCCTTGCTTGCCATTTTGGTGTTTGAAAATTCAATTTTACGCTATATTTTGCACTGACGAATCATCTTGTTTACGGCACTAAATGTAAAGGTTATTTAAACTGTACATTTGCCCTAACAATTTGCAACTAATTGTCATACAACTAATTATTTGTCATACAAATTTTTCTACTTATTTTGTGAACCGACCTCCTAAGTTAAGAATTGTTTCATGTTCACCGGAGTTAAGCCCTAATTTATTGCAAATAAATAAAATAAGGAAAGAGCAATAAACCATTTATTTTGGGTAATAAATATTAATTTGCCCTGAGTTTGGCAGGTAATTCTCAATTGAAGCGTAACAATTTATAAGGTATATTATCCCTTGCCCTAATTATAAATTTTATATTTTTAGTTAAAAACCCCATTTTAAACGAGGTTACAATATATGATACAACAATAGGTATCCGTATTGATATAGATTATGCATCTGCGTTTTTGTACACGCAACCCATATGAATAAGTGGACTGGTGCATACGAATTTATAATAAAGCAGTGGTTTTAGACATAATTAATTTGGGTTGAAGCTAACTGACGGTGTATGTTTATAAGATGATACATTATTACAGGATTCCAATTTTATAAATTTCTTTGGAAGGGGTGCAGACAGTTTTTTATTAAACGCCCTAATATGAATTCGAGATGAACTGGAGCTTGTTCAATCAATAAATGTAACTTACAGTTATTGAATAAGCCTTCAAATTAATCATTTGTTTGCTTTTAATAAACAGTCTCAATTAAATCCAAATATTTACCCGTTAAAACAGAGCCCTCGAATATTTTTTGATATTATCTTTATAATTTAATGCATTATGTATGTTATTGTTGGCTTTTAAAAATTTACTGAAAAATTCGTAATTCTAAATTTGTCATCAATTTGTCAACGATACAGTTATGCTTAAAAATGTTACAACTTAATATTGTTGATAAACCAAGAAAAACTGTAATTCAGAACTGTCCCACTTTTTTTTGGTCGCAACTGTACATGTACCTTTAATAAATGATAACTACAAATTTAAAAGTAATGACGGATTCTGTAATATTTTTTCTCGTTTTTTATAGCTGCGCTACCTTTTTTTATTATCTTTGCTGAGTTGTTTTAGCATTCCAAATATTGGCTTGAAAATCAAACAGCAATCAAACCTATGTTAATAAAAATTCCAACTGTCGTTACCCTTAATGTAAGTCATTTCGCTGTCAGAATATACAAATTTATTGCATTTCATAATATTCTGATTGTCGGAAAACATCGAAAAACTGCTGTTAAGACAGATTTAACCAAGTGGAAATGACAAGCTATATTTTTGAATATTCATAGGCATATGCATATAAATATCACCATCCTTGACTTGACTTTCTTTGCTTAAATGTAGTAGGTTTCTTAGTTCAATTTCTGCAATTTGAAACGAAGCTGCATTTTAATCAATTACTATCAAGGTGAAACTAAATATACGATTTTATCAGAGGTTCCTCTTATAAAGTTTACGAGCGTTGATACCAAAATATAGGTTTCGTGTTGCTTCTAATAAAGAGCAATGTGTTAAAACAAATTTTAATTAAATATTGATTGAGACATTTTCATATTGTCTAATGTATTACAAGATTGCTGTGTAATGTACGAGGTGTGGCTTATAAATAACGAGACTGATCTCTGACATCGAGACACGCCATGTACTAATATGTTTAAGCTCAGTAGTTGTATTGTGTGCTGCAACTATCTTAAAGGGTTGCAGTAACTAAGCGTGAAGGGTAAGTCTTCAACTAAAATAGACTATAGTGAAACCAATTATACCGGATATGATACAGGAACCAATTCGTATCACTTGGTATTTTGTTTTCTGGGAAAATTTCTATCAAGAGAATGTGCGTGCTTAGCTCCAGCTACGACTTTTCTTACGAGATTTCTGAAAAGCTTATTTTACTGAAAAAACCGTAACTGCATTCCCTTCAGAAATAAAAATCATACAATATATCACCCTTTAATTCAATACAACAATAACTAACCAATACTATGACACGATGTCCCCAGTGCTAATAGATACTAAATGAATCTCTGTCACCAAAAAGGGGTAGCTTGAGAGTATACGCTCGCAACCGCTCAGCCGCAGATGGGGTGGGTTCCAAAGAACAAGTTACCTGATATTGCAGGTTCCGAAAGGGCGCCACGCCGTTGTCCAGCTTCGGTTTTATTACTCCCAGATGAAATTCGTAACGGCGAACCGAAATAGCTCAATAAAGAAAAAAGAGAGACTCGATGCAGCAGTAAATAAAAAGGCAGAGGACATTACTTCACATATAATAACAACAGTGGTTCCATAAAATTATATGTAGCCTGTACATAAGGATTAAGAACAAATATGCAAAGTTAAAAAAATACAGCCCGATTTAATATAAATACATGTTAAAATGTAGTTATGATCTTGACTTTAATTAGGACCCCAATTTTAATTTATATAGTTAAGCAAAAAAAACATAAGTAAATATGTAAATACAGGACATGAAATTCAGTTTTCAAACTTCGTTTTATGGCACACGCGAAGTGAATGAGCAATCGCATTTACTGCTCTTTTGTTAAGCGCGTTCTACACCTGGGGGATTACCTTATTAGACAGATTTGTATAAAGCGGCGGTTCCAGTAGCCAATAGGCCTGTTAATGAGCCGAACGTGTGACAGGATTAACTACGTTCAAGTCACAGTGGCACCATAAAGAAATATTTAAATGTTAAAACACAACTGACAGTGTCAAAATAAGCAAGAATGGATCCTTCCATAACGCCAAATGTCAACCATGTCAACTAAAGCAAAATCTAGTTTAGAATATAAACCATAAAATTTGAATAATTAAATCACAATTAAATTGGCCGCATCACTAGGATGCTTCAAAATAAGATAAACTTGTTAACAACATCAATTATAAACACCACTAAAAAGGTTAAATAAAATTTACATGCAACAAAGTTGCAGTCGAATGCTCTCGACGCTATAATTAAATGGATAACGGGACATTACACTCGGAGGCAAATTCCCAAATAAAGCCCTTGAACTAGGCAGCTCCTGGACTAGGTGCGCGATGCCAAAAAGAAATCAGCTGCACTCCTAAACCCGACGGCAAAGGGCAGCACCAGAAAAGTACATAATAATAATTTTACAGCACCTTAATTTGACGGTACCACGATGCGGTAACAAAGCTCTTCGAACGCAGCAGGGAGCCTCTTCAAAGACAGCAACCTGGCAAGCGAATTCCAACATGAACGTAACCAAGATTTTCGAAAGCGATAGCCGGGAGCCTCTTCAGCAGGCAGCAATCTTGCAAGCGAATTCCAACTTGAACCAAGACTTCGGCACGGTGGAAACTAGGTGGTGGCCTATTTTAACATCCCATAACGGCCAGTGATTTCTCAAAGGTTTGCACGTGCAATTCGGCCATAGAAAATTGGCACGCAGTCACGGGTAATTACGAATTCGGCGCATCGAGAGCCGGGAGGCCAAGACTTCGAAGGTCGCACTTCAAATCGAACTTTGAAAATCTCCTGTTAAGAAGTTCACAACAAAAAGATTACCTACCAGACGCAAGGTGTTAACGTAATTCGTTCGCATTTGCGACAACAAGCAAAACTGCATTCAGGTCTGGAGATTTTGCACAAAACCAAGAAATTTACGAAGCCATCAAAATGGACGCCAACAGCCAACGGTCCCAAAAAGAAGTCAATGGCGGTTACCAGGGAAATCAATGACCTAAAGATCACCCAATAATCGTTCGATATGGAAATATTACAATGCGCGTCAGCGTGCACCACCCCAGATGTCAAAGCTTGAAGAATAGCAAACTACTGACGCCGGTGAAGAACAATGCTAAATAATGCACTTTCACTTGCCTAAAATTAAGGCGCCCAATAGTTGCTAAAATCAAAATGTAACAAGTAAATTTAACTACTCTATTAAGATAACATTCGTAAAAATACGCTTAAGCAGGTGCCTTCGCCAGTGGAAGGCAACGACCACAACCAAAAATAGTAACATACACACTCAAAGAATTCTACCTGCTACTTGTTTCGTCACGTGGGGCAATAAGTTGAATCCCTAGCAGATACGCATGTAAAGACATTTTAAAGAAAAAAAACAATATTGATACACTGGTGCCAGAGCGCTTAAGGGGTTGCTGCAGTTCTAATGGGTAAATTCCCCAAAACTTATTTTACAACTGCAAACACATACAATATTGGCGGAAACGTAAACATACAATTTAGTACATGTTTAAAATTTGAAGTAAATAATGCATGTAACACAAACAGATTTAACTTAGTTCGTGTAGTCACCATTCTTTGAGCAAAGATCAGCTCAAAGTTAATCGACAACTGCATGCTCGAAAATTAAACCCGTAATTGACGGATGGGCGGTGGAGAAACCAAAATGTAGAGCTTCAAGCTTGTCGTCGGGTGAATTGCGGTCGCTCTACACGTTGACAAAGACATCGTTCCTTAAAAATATATCCGATCGGAAATCGATACAGAATTCTGTGATACTGAAGTGAGGGTCGCAATATCAAATTGATAATCTAAGCTTCGGGAAGGTGGATACATCATATACTAAAAATAGTATTGCAGTAGATGTTTATGGAAAGAATTAAGATGAATTAGAAACTACTATTTACTGAATAGCCCAGTCAAAAACGACACAAAAAAAGACTAAAATCGCAAAACTGGATGTAGTTCTGATTTTTTAGTATGTTGTTCGGACCACTTAGGGTGGTGTAAATTCAAGTTTGCAACTTCCAAAAACCTGTGCTCGCTGCGTAATACGCGAAAAACTGCGAAATTTTTGGACTTTTTTCAGTTTTTGCTCTATCACTCATGAACCATGCTTTTCTCGACCACCGACAGGTAGTTGTTTTTTAAAGTGTATTAAATTTCTGACGAATTAAGCCCAACCGTAGCTCTGTAAGTCCAACAGGGACGAATCTATGCCACTTGAAAGATAGACCATTTTTTCCCAAAAATGAAAATTTGAAGTTTTGTCTTTGTTCGGGGCAAAATATTGGCAAAACCGCTCGTCCTACGAAAAAAGTAATTAGAAATGAAGTTGTAGTAAATTTAATTGGCTTTCATTGGAGGGCAGAGTGAAGTGTGTATACCTAATAGGTCTCTTGCAATCACGAAAAAACCAGAACAAGGTAAAACTGGATTTTTGAAGAACAAATTATTTCTTTCAAGTTCTTTTGTTTATCTACTTCTATTAAATTCTATTCACATTATAAGAACATTTTTGAATAATAATAACATCATAATTTGCAGTAGTGAATTATGAATTCATAATTTTAATACCTTTTTACACTAACAATTATTTTTTGTAGCTATCAAACAGTGTGCTTGGATTGTAGGGCGACTTTTTGTCATTCAGATATTTTATATTCAATTAATGAGCAATTTTAGCCCCAAAAGAATGACTATTCTGGCACGACATTTTAAATTAAATTATTTTACGTTTCTTAAATAAGAAACATTAGAGTCTAAAACTCAGGTATGGAGGGTATCGGCAGGTGGACGGCTCGATCCCCTCTTCTCTTCCAAGATGCTCGAACCCTCTGACCCTCTCCCCGCATCCGGATTCCCCACACTTCTCGCTTGCAGTGGTGTTTTTGCGCCGCTATAGTGAGTGTCTATTGTTGTGCAACGAATAAGATAATGTCAGTTCCACCGGGCGCGTGTTTTATATTTGTCGGTGTACACTCGAGGAAGATGACGTTACAGTGGTACTTGTAAGAAAACGTGGTATTCTTTCCCTAATTATCGCGAGCGTGAATCGTGGTCTTAGGAGAATGAAAAGTTTTTGCGACAGCTAAATGAAGTCAGGGTTCACGATGCTTGTAGGAAAAGATACACCGCTCAACATAACATTGACGCAAGTGTTCGTCGAGGAGGCGATCACATTCCATATCCCCAACCATCAACCTCAAGATCATCATCAGGCTTAATGAATCTGCAGTCCATTTGTCTACTCTGTGGGGACCAAATCACTGAGGAGTTTCTCAAGCTCCAAAAAAAACTTCCTCAATCACGCAGAAATGATGTGCACAAAGTTGAATCAATGACAGCAAGGGCAACGATTCTCGATGTGGCAAATCGTCGAAATGATGAATGGGGTCGGCAGATTATCGAACGCCTTGCATCTACTAGTGATCTCGTCGCTGCTGACTCCAGGTACCATAAATTATGCCACAAAAAGTTATACAGCATGCCGTCCAGTGTACGTCAAAAGAGATATCTAGAACCCAAACATGTCTCAGAGTGCATGGAAAACATATTTTCATATCTTGCCGACAGCAGGGATGAATGTCAGTTCTCCTTAAATGACCTCATTGATCAGATCAAAGGTGAATACAAGCCTGACGTCAGAACTGTCAAAACCCACCTTATGAATCGGTTTGGCGAAAAAGTCACTTTTGCAGAGATCGGTCGCGGCCGCAATCATCAAGTAATCATGTGTTTCACAGACGTTAGACAAAAGATTCTGTATGACAATTGGTATAATGAACGAAAGAGCGATCCTCAAGAAGAGCGCATGAGAGTGGTGAAGTGCGCAGCAGAAATAATCCTACAAGATATTCGCTCTAAAGTTTATGACACAACTCAGTATCCTCCATCTGACGATTTCCTGCAAGATGCGAAGTCTGTTGTTCCAGAATCGCTACAACTCTTACATCATACTATTGTGCTGAAACACAACCGCCGTTCTCTCGAAGATTGGACAAAGAAATGTGTTTCAATTGCTCATGCAATCATCTCAGCCACTAGAAGTCACTCTTTCCTCTCCTCAATCAAGATAAGCTTAGGAACCTACCTGTACAGGAAATTTGGGTCAAAACATCTCGTTAATCTCTGCGCAGCAATGGGATTTTCTTGCAGCTACAGTGACGCGATGCTGGTTGAAAGTTCAGCTATCGTGCGAGGAGGAGGAACACCACCCATTGGAAAAGAAGCGTTCATTCAATTTGTAAATGACAATGCATATGTGAATGTCAACACTTTGGATGGTGAAAACACTTTCCATGAAATGGGCGGCATCATGGTTACTACACCTCACAGTGCTGTATTGCCCGACAAAGCAATTCCTCGTTTGAAGAAAAACGTCTCTGCTGACCAGATAAGTTCCAGAGATGTCTCAAAAATCCAACAGTGCAGCGTGATAAAAAATGCTGGTTTATCTGCAATTCCAATCGTCGATGTACACGAAGGTTTTCAAGTTGCTGGTGATATACTGCCTACAGCACCAGAGTTGCTTTGGTTGTTTGGCAAAACCTCCAACCCCACTGGTATTCCGGGATGGAATGGTTTCATGGAACAAGTCACTGATGGCCTTGATTTCAATTGTTCCAAAATTGTCTTCCTCCCATTCATCCATGCTCCTCCCACCGATTACGATACCGTGCTAACATCCCTTCTTGAGGCTGCTGAAAAAACAAAAGCCCATGGTCAAAGTACCTGCTTTGTGACCTACGATCAACCGCTCTACATGATAACTAAAGACATCGTCGAGAACTGCCAGCGACCTGAGTTGAATTGTGTTATGGTGCGTCTAGGTGGCTTCCACCTAATAATGTCATTCATGGGAGCCATTGGCGCTATAATGGCAGGTAGCGGCCTGAAGGAATTGCTTGCTACAATATACGCCACGAACAGTGTCGACAAAATTTTAAATGGTCACGCTTATTTGCGGGCTGTGAGATCTCATACATTGACACATCTTGCCTTGGCTTACTTGATTTTCAATTAGGTTCACGTCACTGAGGAGGAAAAAGCAGAAATAGAGAGTATGTTGGTTGAAACTGAGAGGTCACTTATCCTTTTTGCCAAAGACAATGAAACTGTTCAAACACTCAGTGCCAAATTCAAAACTGCTCTGGACCAATTGGAAAGAAGAGGCCCTACCTCAAAATTGTGGGTGCAATACTATCGAATGACTACCCTCATGAAGAAATTCATTCAGGCAGAGAGGATGGGGGATTGGAAGCTCCACCTTGAGACAATAGGTCAAATGCTCCCTTTCTTTCATTCGGCGGGGCACTTTTTCTATGCTAAAAGTGCACGTCTATATTTGCAGGACATGAGTAATCTGCAACACCGGATGACCCCGAAGGAATTTGCTGTGTTCACTGAAGGGTGCTTCACGATTCGCAGATCGGATACATTTTGGTCAGGCCTGTGGACCGATTTGACTATTGAACAGGTGTTGATGAGATCAATGAAGAGCCAGGGAGGATTGACTCATGGTCGTGGTATAACTAGCAGTGTACTTGCTCGGTGGACTGAAGGAATGGTGTGCATGTTGAATATATGTGAAGAGGTGGAACGTTTTTGGGACATTTCCTATGCAACAACAGAACAACACGT
This sequence comes from Agriotes lineatus, assembly GCA_940337035.1. Lineage (NCBI taxonomy): Eukaryota > Metazoa > Arthropoda > Insecta > Coleoptera > Elateridae > Agriotes > Agriotes lineatus. Next base: position 23,663 of record CALNHX010011454.1, read on the forward strand.
CGATATGAGACCAACACAAATCATACGAGATACTGCTGATGTGGAAAAGCTTAACAACTGGTTCGGTACACATCCTCCATTTCCAACGACAGACAAACTCTTATCAATCAGCAGCGGAATCGTGGGTGGTCCAGAAATAAATTGCCACTTAGCCCGAGAAGAAGGTATCAAAGCGATGAACCGAATCACTGGGGATTCCTTTGGAAAGGTGAAATTCAGAAGAAAAGAAAAAGTGGTCACCTTGGCACCTCCTACGAATATGTCATCGTGGTTGGAGATGACGTGGACCTCCTCGTTCTCCTCTGCGGATTGGGTTCCGACATAGAAAATGTCTACTTTCAGAAAAGTTGCAGAGGTGAGGCAGGTTCCATCCAGTTTTCCACCAATGCGTTCAACCGAGGGGATGTTGAAGTGCCCCCTGGATTTGAGCTATTTGTCCACGCTTTTACTGGATGCGACACCACCTCTGCCCTTTTCTGGCAGGGGAAAATGAAATTGTGGGGACAATTTCAAAAGAAGCAGGCCCTGGTAGACATGGCTGCCATCTTCCTCCACCCAGATGTGAGCCATGATTCGATTGCGAAAGCCGGCGAAAAGTGTCTTGTGGCTCTCTACGGAGGAGATCCAGCCACTCACACTCTCCACGACCTACGTTTTCACCAATTTGTGAAAACGGCAGTGACTGCCAAAGTTAATTTGGCACGATTGCCACCAACCACAGAGGCAGCGCGTTTTCATTCATTCCGCACCTACCATCAGGTGCAAAAATGGTTGGGGGTGGAGAAGGAGGCCACCGAGTGGGGTTGGGAAATGAGCTCAGGTGGACTCATCCCTATTTCCATTCAAAAGGAACCAGCCCCACCCCACCTTCTCCACACGATTTCCTGCAAATGCAAGAAGGGATGCATGGGAGCATGTACTTGCCGGAGAGCTGGGCTTAAGTGTTCAACTCTATGCTCAACCTGCTCCGGCAAAATCATGCCAGAACGTCGCCCTTATAATAATGGAAGACGAGGATTTCGACTATGCCTACGATCAACGCGAATTTGAGGACGAAGCTGATAGAAAAGAAAGTGAAATCATTGAACCTGGTGGACCTTAAAAAAATGAAATTGGCAGTTTCATGATGTACCTAACCACTGGTTTAAAATTAATTTCAAAGGTTCATACACATTTTGAAGTTTCTTCATTAATTTGTTTATTACTGGTATTTTTGTATTGAATTTGATAAATTTAAAGGTTTTTTTACGAAGTACGTAAATATTTGAAAAGTTTATATAATGTTGACATTTTTTGTATTTGTTTTTAAAATTAGTATATAAATAAACAGTACATTTTTTTACATGATTTTATGGCTTTTCCTTTAGTACCATTACACACAATTACGAGTAAGTAATAGAAAAGATTAGCTGATTTCTTCAAAAATCCAGTTTTACCTTGTTCTGGTTTTTTCATTATTGCAAGAGACCTATTAGGCTTACAGACTTTGTTCTACCCTCTAATGAAAGCCAATTAAATTTACTACAACTTCATTTCTAGTTACTTTTTTCGTATGACGAGCGGTTTTGGCAATATTTTGCTCCGAACAAGGAAAAAACTTCAAATTTTCATTTTTTGGAAAAAATGGTCTATCTTTCAAGTGACATAGATTGGTCCCTCTTGGACTTACAGAGCTGTGGTTAAGCTTAGTTCGTCACAAATTTAATACACTTTAAAAAAGCATTTCTTATCTATTGTCAAAAAAACGCATGGTTCATGAGTGATAGAGCAAAAACTGAAAAAAGTCCAAAAATTTCGCAGTTTTTCGCGTATTACGCAGCGAGCACAGGTTTTTGGAAGTTGCAAACTTGGATTTACACCACCCTAACTGGTCCGAACAACATACTAAAAAATCAGAACTACATCCAGTTTTGCGATTTTAGGTGTCAAAATTGACTGGGCTAGAAGTTTATGTTAATTTAAGTAGAGTTGAATTAAATATTATTATATCCAAGGCCTACACTAAATCAGTTCCTTTAAATGCATGAATAATGTCAGTTACTTAGATAAATGAAGACAGTGCTATCTAATTAAGCTTCTGATGTTACCAGCTGCTCAAAATTCAATCTATGCATATATAATATGCTTAGAGTTTGTACACAGCAATTACGCCACAATCGGCGCTTGAATCTCTCGTATGCGATAATTGACGATTAACAAAAGACCCAGCGGTGCGCAGGTACGCGTACAACAGTCTCGCTCAACCCTTTTGGAATTCAGAGACAGGTGCAAAATAAAGGTACCCAGGTTGCTAAAGACACTTGGATTCAGCAACCAGCCTAGCCACTTCTAACAGCCTTTAAGTCCTCGAGCCGTAGCCGAAACCGTCTGCATCCAGCGAAGGTTTTCCTGCAGATATTGACGCCGCTAATTGGCCCTGGCAAGAAAAACATACCCGCCGCACCAGTCCGGACTTCATCTTGTCCTGAAAGGCCAGTCGCCGCCAGAAGCCATCCTGAACCGTAAAAAACTCTCCAGGGCTCCTAAATCTCTCCCACACTACAAACCAAGACCTGAAGCGTAGTTGTATGGCCTGCTGGATTTAATACTTAAAATAAGTTTGAGCTTAAGCTCAGACCCAGAAGATCCTACCGCAAGTCCCGGTGAAGCTTTCTGCTAGTGCTCGGATTTTTGCAAGGGTCGTCCGTTCTAAAACACAGCTGCGGTGACCGTACTCAGGGCTACCTAGTATATTTTATGTATATGGGACTGCAGCCCTCCCAGGGGCAGTCTCGCCTAGATCCGATCCGAATGCATTCTATGTGTGTTATTGGGACAATACCTATATTATTTTTACTCCAGGTTAAACCGAACTTTGGCTCTGAACTACCGATAAAAGACAAATTATTTCATATGAAAAAGCAATTGAGCTAAAATTATCCCGACCAGAGCAAAATTTACAAGAAATATTACAAGCTAAGAAAAGAATAAAGAAATATAACCAACAAAAAATCAAATGGTAGCATCACTTTCACTTCTAGTAACTTGATTTGATCTAATCTATTAAATTAATTGATTAAATAAATAGAAAAGTAGACCATCGGTAATCTATACCTGAATATTGATTTTAACTCACATTGGTTACTTTCAAGACTGAGGGTGCACCGGCAATGTATCATATACCACCTCCCCCGGAAATGATGCCACCCGTTCGAAGCGCCACTTGTTACAATGCGACTGCTTGCACCGTACCTTTTTAAACTGGGTATGGTTTGAATGCCTATCCACTTCTCCTGGTGACTGTCCGGTCACGCACCTGTACTTTATCAATGCGGTTTCATCCGCAAAGACATGCCAGGTCTCAGTTACCTGGGGCTTATACTAGCGCTCGTGTAAACGTTTTGCGTGCTTGAATTTCTTGCCCACGATGTGCGTCATCCTGATATTGGATAGCCCACAGACAGTTTTCTGGGTAGACTCCGTGCAGTCTGTTAGAGATAGCTTTTCTCCGATACTAGTTATTGAAAGGTACTACCCAACACTTCAAGCGACAGCCTAACTTGTCTCTGATACAACACCTTTATCTTTTGGTGCCTGGGTAGGAAGACACACAACCGGAGCCTATTGCCATTGCTATTCTTAATTATAGAAAAGCGGGAGTTATAAATTAAGATATTCAAATATCCTTGGCATGTAAGCTAGTGCGTCACACTACATCGTCACCGATCGGACTTCCATCGTCCACGAACGGACTTGCTTCTTTCAGCACCATCTAATGGCAGAGACACACACTTTGTTGCTGTAGGATGCTGTGCCTCTTTCCAGTTCTGCCTACCGACAATGGTGTTGAAATTAGAGTAAATACCTTTAGTTAAATAGTATATCTTTTACAATTTCAGCTATCAGTAAAACAAAAATTGCTAACGTAACCGCTAACGTTCATTGAACTGATAAGGCACATCAGGAAGAAGACGAAGTTTTTGAGTATCGTTATATATTAGTGTCTAAATTACTTTAATTGTTCAGGTACATTCAAAACTATATATCGTAATGTTGTAAACTGCGGATTCGTCGTGTTGGATTACCTGCAAACGCATGTCTGCCGAACGCCATAGGCGTTAATTGTCTACTGTCGGCTTAAACTGGTTATTGATTACAATCACGTAAAATAAAAAAAATATAAGCAATTACAAAAATAAATATGTTCATTTGTTCACAATTCAGATAGTAAGTATAAATAGCGTTAGAATGTGCGAGAGTGGCGAACGTTACTGGTGATTTGGTGAAGAGCATATTTTCGGCCAAATTTGTTGAGTTAGTCTCTTTCTCTAAGGGTACTGGAGATGACAGATTAGCTGTCGAAATACGTATTTAGTGATTATTAAATATTTGTGTGGCTAATAGATCTGATTTAAACCACAGACTCCAGCAGTGTCTTAGTCATATTAATTTGTGCAATTTTACTTCACTTACATTAAATATTTGTAAAGGTGAATGTAAATGATAGTCGCATAAAATCTGCATATATCCGCGAATGTCTGAGCACGTCATCTGTCATAAGTTGAAGTTCGGGATCAAAAGTTGCCCAGCGATTTACCGCTGAAGTATTTCCCACAATTAATTAGTTCGAAACAGCTTGCATTCAAAATTATAGACATTTACAGTATAAACGGGCTACAAATACGTAGTTCTTAAATTCTCATGATAGCAGACTAACTAATCTAATTTTTTCTCCAGTAAAAGCAATTTACTTTTAGTAGACAGAATTCTTTGAAAAATATCTATATTGGCTATTCCTTATCTGGACAGGGAAATTAAAAATTCAGTAAATGTATTCATGTTTATATTTTTTAACATAATAGTTTGTTTCAACAATAGCCAAACTCGTATTATTAATGTTAGCCGACCTAAAATATTTTGAGTTTTATTATTACTATTATCATACTCACTATTAAAACGTTCATGATGGCACTGCCTGCACCTAGGTACTTTTATCACAGTACTGCATATATAATCATATCAAGTTACACTAATATTCACTTACTCATGTTGAAATACGCCCCGTTTCAATTTCATTGCAATACAGCGTTAATGCATTTAACATTTTCTTTCGGACCACCTTGTAGCTAAATATTGTAACAAAACGATTCAGATTTATCGCAGCAAGCGTTTGCGACAAAGACATTTGCCTTAACTATGTTAGTTCCTACTAAGGCCTTAGAAATTCAAACTGAACGTGTTAAAGCAATCTTTTGGCTCAATTATTTATTAACGCTAAAGAGTTAAAATTTAAATTACTCGAAATTGCTGAAATAAACATGTGCACTGTAACTCAGATGAGCCGCGCCCTAAGCGTTGTATGTTTCTGTCAACTGCGATAGCACAGGTGTTAGCCTAAGTTGTTATTTGAGCTATAATTAGCTATTGGTGAATTAATACTTGGAATCGAAGTTTTTAACATGTCTGTGTTTTCTGTATTGTCCCGATATACAATTATTGTTACAATTACTTGTGTGTGTAAGCGGGGTGACGCCATATTTTGATTTAAATGCTTTTTTCAAAATTAAATATGCTCTTGACTGTAACTGTTTGTATTTGTTCGCTTTACTACTCTACATTGAGGTATGCAGCAGGTTATTTTGGTAGCTAGTTATGTTTTATATATTGTGAGTAATGACAAGAAGCTCATTCTTTTAATAATATATTGCTCAATTTTAAAAGCCCGAAGCATTTATTGCCTAGTCCTTATACCACGAAATATCCTACTGATACTTAAAAGAGCTATCCGAAGCCTTGTCAACCCTTTGTTTAAGGTGGTACAATAGCCTACAAGTCTGAAATTCCGTTTCTTGTGCCGTCCCACCGTTTAGAGTTTATCACTGCCTGCTAAACTGCTGCATTTCGAACTAAATTAAGTATGTTATATTCAGTTAAGTAATGCATTTGTAAAATATTTAAGAATGTTCTGCTTAAGTGCATCCCCGTTAACCGCGCAGTAACGCGTAGTGAACCGGTTATCAATACACATGCAACTTAAGTGTTAATGCTGATTGGCAGAAGCAATACGGCGGTACTCAGTGGTGGGATACAGTTTTTCAAAGTTGGTAGAAGCCTCTGTTTTGCACGTGTGTATTCTATGGCATACATGAAACCTTAGAGTGCTCTTATTGCCTTCTTAACGACCTTGCAAGCAGCTTAATGATTGGGAAACAAAGAAGCCGCCACATGTTTGGACCTTACTTTTCTAGCACTAGAAATTCACTTAACATCTTTCAGCTTGAACTTCGCATTTTTTTAACCCTAAATCCTAGAATTTTCAAATTCAAGGTCATGCGTTTAATAATGTTATCAAATCTTAGCTCTGTACAAACCTTTCTTCCGCTCATTTAAAATATTATTGTATTGCAGTCCTTTAGATTCATCGAAATTTAATTCTAAGAGGAGGCTTTGTTTTCGCATACCGTCTGGATGACGTCATCTTGCCATTATCGCGTCTTAAGGGGTTCTCGACGCCAGTTAGATGGCTGTAATTTTACGTGTAAATCCCCTGTTTAAGCAAAGTTGTTTCATCATTTCGGTCCGTGGTATTCTTAACCTAACTAACAAATGGGACAAGAGACGCAGATAAGTCGCGTCTGCGCTTGGTCATTTCGCCTTTCTTGTTAGCGTGAAAAGCGTCACTTAGAGTGCGGCCCTCAAGACGTTAGGGGGTAACACTTTGTCCGCGGCCGGCGTCGATCTGCCGAGAGCGCGTAAAAGTCGAAATTATTAGTTGTGACGCCACGTTGTTGTTATTGTCGAGAATCGGTGTTTAAGTGACGTAGACAAAAAAATTGAAACAACTCTTGATAGAGATTTTAGCATAATTTGATTAGCTGAAACGAGGCTTTGAACAATTACAATTATTATATTTATAGCAACGTCTAAATACTTTGACGGTTAAGTTAGAAATACCTAGCAACTGTACATATTAAGGTAGGTACATTCACAACAGACCATACTTACTATCCCAGTTTTTTGTTTTGCATAGTACAAGTGAAGGTTTGACCAGGGTTTCTTCTGTTTCGTAGAGTCAGGCAACTCTTAATTACGCATAAAGCGGATTATTAATTGAAGCCGTTGTTTGTTGTGTTATACCATCAGTGGAATCAGGCACGAGTTTCGTTATCGTAATCTGCCTGTGTCGACGTGTTTCATTCAAGTTTACCCGTTACGGGAATGTTATGCCACTCACCCTCACTCGACTATCGGGCTTTATTGGGCTTCCAGCAGTTCCTGTCGTTTTGGTTTGTTTGGCACTGGCTTGTGATGCGACTTGCAGCTGAGGAGAACAACGTAAGTCAACACATCTAAGTTCCTACCAGGTATTTTGTTAGTTATTAACCGTTGTATGGCGACACATTCATAGTGAAGTGATTTTCCGAAGTGTGGTTTGGGCAGATTGTATCCTTTTGTTGATTCAAATCGTAAGATGTCAAACAATCCCTTCAAGTTTTATTGTCTACGTGTTGTTTTGTGTTTTAAGCTCAAGTAACAGTTGTCGTACTATTATTGAAATGGTTGTCGTAAATTTTGATACTGTAAAGTAGTTTGTGTGATAAAACTTACCGTTAATATAGTTTGTAAATGTAAACATGTCATTTTTTGCCGTTTTGTAAGCCCGATACAGCCTAAGAGTAAAAGTTGCGTCGTTAAACTAACTAAACTTTTCGCATATTTTCGACCATATTAAGTAATTATTGTAACGTCTATTGTCACCTTTTACATATTTTATTTAATTAAAAAAGTTTATTCTTAATTGTTTATTGTTTTTCATTGGTGTTTGCATGCCTTGTTGTGTTTGTTTTGTTCAGGAATCCATATGAGTGTAAGTTGATGCCAGCGAAGGTAGGTTCAAATCAGCTGTGTCGTTGCTACCTCAAGGTTGTGCCAAAGCAGAAGCAGAAAGGTGGCCCTACTACGTCCACATTCAAAGTGGGCCCACCTGTGTTGTTAATTTTACCTCGATTCATCCTGAATGTGGTTGCGCTATCAAGTTGAACATCTTTTACCTCTTGTGCCAAAGCGCAGCCCTAATCTTTAAGGTAGTAAAGAACCACGTCTTTCTCGCTGAGCGTACCAAAGTCGAGCACCTGTGTTAACGACCATCTCGTAACGAGGGTTGGAGCTGCGTATCCGGTTAAAATTCCGGATTATGTCGTAAAGTCGTTTCGTGGGTAACATATTTGGCTCTCAAGCGTATGACCTTGTTTTGCATGCTTGGGGGGCTGGTTGTTATGTCGTTAATATCGTTTTTGTTCGGTAACAGGATATCGAAGTCCGTCACCAAGAATGTCATTTCGAGCGGGTTTACTAGGTGAAGTATAATTATCTAGGAGCAAGTCAGAATAGACCTATA
>CALNHX010011455.1:0-32025 GCA_940337035.1 Agriotes lineatus
ACACCTTTATGACCCCAAGAACTAGACGTTTTCAATAATGTAACCCTACTCCAGAGTCATTATTTTAACATAGAATTGCCACTCACACCACTATTAAATAGAATTATCAAAGATCAGGGCTAAGACCAATTCTCCCTTAGTAAGAGCTCAGAGGTGGCTTCTGCCTCCTCAACAAACAGGGTAGGGGACTTCACTGTCACAAATCAGGCCTTATACTATAAGGGCTTGCTATGGGTTCTGGAAGGTGTGTTAAGGACAAAAGTGATAGAACAGTGCCATGACCACATACTGGCTGGACACCTTGGCATATCAGGCACCATCTTGCTTATATAAGACAACTTCATCTGAAAAAGTTCTAAGAAGTCAGTAAAGGAACATCTTAGGCACTGCCTATCCTGCTTGAGGAACAAGCCTTCTACCTCTAAAGCCTACTGGACACCTACTCCCTATGAAAGTCCTAGAGGCCCCCTGGTCTTCCATTAGTGTGGACTTCATAACAGACCTCTCTCTGTCAAATGGCTATGATGCCATCATGGTAGTAGTTGATAGGTTCACCAAATGGCAGAATTCTTCCCCTGCCTAAAGACTATCACTGCAAAGGAAGTCAGCAACATCTTTAGAGAAGTGTTTCTCCAGACACGGTCTACCCCAGGAAATTGTATCAGACAGAGGCACTCAGTTTGTATCACATTTATTCTCAAGTCTCACCAAGTTGCTGGGTATTAAACAATGCCTCTCCTCAGCTTCCTCCCCACTTTTAAGGCCAAACTGAAAGGCTCAATCAAATTTTGGAACACTACTTACGTTATAACCACTGAGGAGCAAGATGATTGGCAGAACTGGTTACCATTAGCCATGTTTACCTATAACAGGAAGACACAGAACTTAACTAAGTTCTCCCCCTTCTATGACAACTATGAGAATAATCCTGTGGTCTTCCAACCCCCTCCTCCTAATTCCCATCCAGAAGTAGCGGATATACTCAAAGCTTGGTGAAAACCCAAGCAACGTTGATGGACAACCTAAACAAGGCTAGCCAGACCTATAAATGATTTGCCGACCTAAAGAGAACCCCTGGCCTGGAGATCAGGGCCGGGGGGTGGGTGATTCTCAAACTTAAAGAACCTAAAGCTCAAGGTGGGGATCCGGAAGTTCTCCCCTAAGTTTCTAGGCCCTTTCAAGGTAAAAAAGGCAGTTAACGCTGTAGCTTATGAACTTGCCTTCCATCAACTTAAGAGTCCACCCTGTTTTTCACCGGAGCCTACTCAAGCCATTTAAAGGGAAAATCCCAAGACACCTCTCTTTACCTCAAGTAGAGCCTAGTTATGAATATGAGGTAGAAAAATCCTAAGGAAAAGGACGGTCAAGGGTAAGAACCAGTTCCTGATCAAATGGAAGCACTACCCAGTTTAAAAAAGCACTTGGCAAGATGAAGGGGACTGTAGTAACTGCCAGCACCTTGTATTGGCTTTCCAAAAGTCCTCTTCACCTAAAAGTCTGAGGGGTAATGTCATGAACCTCAGAAATTCTCCTAGTGGTATTGATAAACTTTTACCCGTTTTGGACTCCATCACTGTTACCAAGGTGAACAATATCAGTACCAACACCTATAAGTACTTCATTAAGGCTTTCACAAGGCCTTTGAGGTTACACAAAACTTCAGAATCCCAAAATCTCAAGATCTTTTGCAGATAAAACTTTAAAACTTTTTTCCAGGAAGGTTGTTGGTTTTTTTTGACTTAGTTCTTTTGTTTTATTGATAAAAAAATTACTAAATAAAGAACAATTTCTATAACTACTTATCTTTTATTCCTCCTTTAATTTCTTAGTTGTAATAGAAGGCTAAATTAGTACAAGATTTCACAACCATAGCTGAACCACTTGCAGTGGTACTGGCTCTCAACACCATAATCCCAGTGTGCTCACTGTTATTTTGGGGCTAGTGTCTCCCAATCTTCTCTGGTAGTCAAGGTGGTAAGCAAGACTGTTTTGTTTGCTTTAACCACCTTAGCCTGGCTGTATCAGCCCATGAGTAAGATCCAGGGCCTAGTATTACAACTTTGGGGTCATGACAATTATATAGAAAACCAATTTTTTTTTTTAAAAATTTTATGATCTTATATAAAAAAATCTAGAGTTATCTTTAGGCTTTGCTTTATTATCATATATAGTAAATTTTAGTAATGATAAAACAGATTTACTTAAATTAAAAAGAAACATAGAAATTATAATTATTTATAATTCTATGCTTTAAAAAATTAGAAAAAATAAATAATTATGCAATTACATAAGTAGTAGTCATTTTTTAATTTAGTAAAATTTGGATAACTATATCTAATTCTTTACAAAAATTTAATTGGCATTTGCCAGCTAAAGATACATTAAATTTATATGTCTTTTTAATATGATATATCAAGTATAAATACATCAGTGTATATTAGCTTTTATGTGGCTAAAATGCTATATATAAAAATCTTCTTTATAGATAGTCTTCTTTATAGATAGTCAGTCTTTCTTAGTGTAGGTAGATTTATTAAGAATACTATTTACTTTTTTTAGATTTAAAAAAAAGTCAAATTATGATTATTATACATTTTTTATGATTAGTTTGCTTTGTAAGTAAAAAAATTGTGTAGCTAAAATTAAATGTTAAAGATTCTAGACTTTATAATCTAAGATCTGCTTAGCCAAGTTAAAGGATCAAATTAATATTATTATTTGTTTGTATAAAAATCTGTTGCCTAATTAGTGTTTTATAATGGGATTGCTGCTTTATCATTTGTTAATTTTTTTTTTTAGTAGATAGATTAGGTAAAAGAATATTTTATAATACTACTTCCTTTAAATAAATATATTATAGTATATCTAGTTATAATAAAATTTTTTGTTTCCTTTCAATAATTTTAATACTCAGTAAATAAATAAAGGTATGTATACAGTTGATTATCTAAAAAATCTAACTATATTACTTCTAAAAAGCCTTTAAAAGTCAAATTTGTATTATTTAATTAATCTTTAAGAAAACTAAAAAATTTGATATACAAGTTGTTAAATAAACTCCTTGATAAAAAAAAATGTATATCTTAATCTAACAGATCAAGCTGAGCCAACCAATGTAAAATTATTAATTTAAGCTATAGAAGATGTTCAAATCTAAAGATAGTACTTTGAATATACTAAACAATTAGTATTGTGTGACAAAAAAAAATTATGCAAAAATGTAGCAAATTATCTAACCAAATTGTTTTTATATTTTAACCAGTTTTATTATATAATAGTTAAACTAAAACAAAAAATAACTTTATACTAGCCCTGAAGTAGTAGAAAAAATTCATAAGACTATTTTCATAAATTTCTGCAAATTTAAGCACTGAAACTTGCTATCACCTAAAACCAGCTTTCTTGTACTCAATTTTATTGTTTAGTAGATAAAAATAATCAGTTAAAAGTATGTCATTTTTTTTTAAATACTAAATTTGTTGCTTGTAATTTAGGGTTCCAAAAGTGAAAGATTTAGACCTATTATTTAACTAGTTATAATATTATAATATTATGGAATATAACTAGCAAAACCTCAGATAGTTTTATAGCATTCAATATATATATGGATTCTAAAAATTAGAAGATTTTTACTTAATCTTTTATTATTTTAAAAGCTTTTAGTAAAATAAGCGCATCTTATTTTTTTAGTTAGCTTTTATAGAACAGAGGGTATACTGTCAAAGAAACTATTAAAATATATCAAGAAAGATAAATTCATCTGTTATTGTATATTTAATAAAAATGTGTAGAAACGCTCACCAATCAATAGTTTGTTACATTGGTGTGATTTGATTTTTAGTATCATAAGTAAACTCATAAATCACTTCTAGTAAAGCCATTTTTTTGGCTGCAAATCTGCAAATTTTAGTTAAATTATCTTTTAGCACAAAAGTTTAGAATTTAATCTTATAGTTATAATCTAAACTTATTTAATATAAAATTTAAAAATATCTGTAGTGCAAAGTAAGGATAAAAAAATTACATCTGCTATGAGGACATTATAAATTAAAGCAATGCAATATGTTTTTGTTTATTTAATTTTAAAAAATATAGATTTTTTATAGAATTACTGCTCTTTTTTATCAACTAAAAATGCAAAATGCCATTAGCTTTTTTATAGACTTTTTTATCTTTTATCTGACTTGATAATATTATCTAAATAGAGTATAGATATGTTTATATATAAATAAATTTTAAAAGATGATTACATTATATAATTTGTTAATAATGTTTTATTTTAACTTTATAAATAGTTTATTTTTATCCTAATTGCTTTCTATAAATTTGGTGCAAAATTTTAGTGTTTTATTTAATATTAATAATTTGCTTTTATTAATATTTGTATTTACCTTAAAAATTAATTAAAAAAAGTAAAAGTTCTTATAAAGAAAAAAAGGAATTTTTTTATGTTTAACTAATATATTTCTTTTAAAGTAAGTATAAATTCTTACTATTCTATTTTAGTAGATAAAATTTATAGAAATTTAAAAGGAAGTAAAAATTACAAAAATTAAGGGCCAGTCTAATAATAAACTATTAAAGTTTAGAGTTCTAATTAAAGTTCCACTTATTAAATAAAGTTACTATATTCATTAAATCTTTCATATAGTTTACACTTAGAAATTTACTTATTTAGCTAATCTATAATAAATCAGACCACTCTTATAAAGTATATAGTATAAAAATAAGATTAATTACTTGTTTATAGAAAAATAAGTTTTTAAATTGTAATTTATGAAAATACATTAATTCTTATCTAATATAACAATACAGTTATAAAAAAACTTAAACTTGGCTCTATATACATCAATCTAAATTTAATACCATGCTTTTAGTCATAAACCAATTACATACTTAAATTTTATCTTTTAAGAAGTTATGGAATCGGGTAAGTAATTTAATTGAAATGTATACTTTTAAAGATGTAAATAATTCATACTATTTATATACTTTACATCTAGATTAATACTAATTTATGACTTAAGGATTTGAGTTTTTTTGTGAAACTTATAGAGCTATCACTTACTTGTCTTTAATCTGAGCTTAAAAAGTTCTGTAATTTTCTATCATAAATTTACTTCTGATTAAAGAAAAAGTACTATCAATAAAAGCTATCTTTTATGCTTTTTTTAAAATTTTATCTGGACTTTGGTTTGTTTTACTTTGATTTTTTAATGTAATAAGATCTTTTAATTACTAGAGCAAAGAGTTGACAAAAAAGAGGAGTTTAGCTCTGTTATGTTTTATAATTATAGTGGTATATAATTATATACTAGCTTAAGGTAAATTAAAACATAAAGATGAAAAAAAACAGTTTAACACACATTTTTCGAGGAAATTTTATAATATGCATCTACAATTGCTACTGATAAAGCTTATATATACAAAGTGCTCTTATTAAAGAGTATACTTATAAAACATCATGTTATAAGAGAGCTTTTTTTTTTAGAAACTGGTGTATATATACAAAATGTGAAAGTTTATAACAATAAAGCTAAATTTGAGTTGAAAAAGCAAATGGTGTTTGGAGGATCACCAAGCCAGACTTTCCTTTAATCGACTTCATTTTTTGTTACTACTATTTAGAAATAATTTTTGGTGAAATACTTAATTACTTTCAAAAATTTATTCAATTATCTTTACGTTAGGATTTTTTGTTAATATTAATTTATCTTTTAGTAGGCTATTTAATATTTGAATTTTAGTATTGGCTATGGCAAATTTAATCTTTAATGAATTTAACATAACGCTTGCATAAGATAGGTTGTAGAAATTGATCCGAAATTTAAAAAGAATATGTTATCAAATCCATTGGCCCGTAGATTTTTTGGAATGCCGCCGTCCTCTGGGTGTTAACCCTTTTTTTCCAGACTAATGGCCAAGTATTGAGTCTATAAAGCGCATGATGAAATTAGAAATTTATGGGCATGATATCGACTTTTCAATTTTTAAAGGAGTTGAATCTTTGTGATGGAAAACCAAACATTTGATTTGTTACTATAAACTACATACTGATAAAAATTAATTTGATAGTATACACGAGTGAAACACGAACTCAACTACTTAGGTACAGTTATCAAGATCAAGGCCTTGCATTTTGAAGCAATCATTTATCTTTTTTCGCTTTTCCCACCAAATTTCAACAACTAAAAGTCTTGCAACGGATTGGGGAGGATAAGGTTAAAAAACAGTATGTCAAAAAATCAGAAATATAGTCGGAATAACAAATTATTTTGCGTTTTGTTCTTGGAAGCCAATATTACTGATTAGAGTAGTTCAAAATGATACTTTCTATAATTTAAAAATAGTCAACCAAGATATTGAATGCTTTAAAAGCACATTAATTCGTAAGATTAGAATCCAATTTTAAACTTAAACTGCTCCAAAATCATAGGTTTGTTTATCGCGTAGTGTACCCAGAAGAGCACTAAATTTCAAGTAATTTAAAAAAAATTATCATCCACGAGCTAAAAGAAAATCATGTCATATCACTTTCATATAAAATACGCTTTAGAAAACTCCCTAAAAGAATGCCCCGACTCGTTACCAAGGCCTGGAAACATATATCTGAGATACGAGATGAGACCTTTGAACAGGGCCACAACCATATAATTCGTGTCGAGCTATGTTTAACACCGGACTCAGGCGGGTTAATGAATTTAATTCAAGAGCCAAAAAAAGGGCACTTAATTTAGAAACATTCTTGATAAAGTTGAGA
The DNA here is from genome assembly GCA_940337035.1 of Agriotes lineatus. Classification (NCBI taxonomy): domain Eukaryota; kingdom Metazoa; phylum Arthropoda; class Insecta; order Coleoptera; family Elateridae; genus Agriotes; species Agriotes lineatus. The sequence goes on from CALNHX010011455.1 coordinate 6,761, forward strand.
AACTTAACAGGTCCCGTGCCAACTGTACCATTTGGTACAGTGGATAACTCTAAGAGCGGTCCAATATTGAATTTTCATGCTGATCGTTGGCGGAAATATAATTTACTACATGTAGCCGTAAAATATTAACCATGGCAGCTAACACATTCATAGGAGCTAGGAGTTAGAAGAGAGAAACCTTTAAGTTTTTCTATATAGTTAGTTAGATTTGATAGGACATTTTTTACCCAAAAAACACAATTACCAAATTATTGAAGCAAAAGTTTTGAATTTACGTAAACACTAGTTGCTAAAGCCTAAAACTAGAAAGGAAGTACCAATGAAGTTAAATATAGCTATTTTTACTTTTTGGATTGTAGTTACTTATCAGATTATATTGGTCTTTATAACGTTTAAATGATTTGTCTCTCAAATTCAGTCCGAGGTTTCAAGTTAGATTAGTTTTTATCGGCAAGATTCTATTTAATTATTAAATTTGTAGTTTCAAAAAGAAAAGATAACTTTTGATACAAAATTTAGTTTTATTGTCACGCAGATTCTTGGGGCCGGAGTGGAAAATACCCCAAGGTAAGCAATAAGTCAAAAAATGGCTACTTGTCTCAGGTGTCTTGAAAGGTGACGGTACATCCTAAAAACAATTGATCATAAAATGCGAGTTATCCAGCTTTGCTTGAGCTTCTACAGTTACTAATTGTGTATTTTTCTAATCTGGGCATGTCTGAAATCACGATGTAAAACATACAGTTGTTCCTCTACGAAGCGTCTGTTTTTGCGTATATCTTTACCCGTAGAGAAAAATTCTGTGAAATTTTGAGCAATTTTGCTTGTTACTTTATAATTGAAAACATTCATTTTTAGAGGCGGTTTATATTAAAACATTTGACTGTAAATCAACATGCTTTGAATATCGAGTCTTTGGTACAAAATCGAGCTAGCCTTTGATTTTCTCTCACAAGTATTCTTGCTCCTCAATCGAAGCAAAATAAAAAAGCAAGTTAATGCTGAGAATACCCGGCAAAAAGCGACATAAAGTGATAATAGACAATTCAAAATCGAAAATTCAAAATCGACAATCCAGAAAATCGTGAATGCTGTATTGAGTCAAGCATCTATTTATGTTTTGGATCAAAATCCTTACATTGTATATAGCCCAATCCAAATATCAAAAACATTTTGTTTAATTTGTAACAGTGTCTTGGAGATACGTTGTCAGTATGGTAGTTGTTTTTGGATTTGAAGATAGGTTTATTCAGCTCAAGAATAACCATAGAGTAAACCCGAAACTCGATCTAACATTCCAAAACTCGAAATTTTTTTTGAATTGTTGAGACACTGCTGTATCATTAATTAATCTAGTTATGCGCGTGGTGATAAATGTTGATAACAAACCCCGAACAATAAATTAACTGCTCATAATCAGAACAAATAGCAATGTATGAAAGCTCATAAAACTATATAAGCACCTGATCTACAGCCAAGTAGTATCATAAAAAATCCCAAACAATGAATTGCTATACTCTCTTATTTCTTCTTTTCAGTTCCGTCTTTGCTAAACCAGTTATGTCTAAGAATGAAGTGAGCCAATATGACAATTACGAAAATCCATTGTTTTTGGGGGACTATGATGGTTGAGTAGAGAAAGGAACCAAAGGTAATACCGGAAAAGAAGTTGCAGATTATTCTTGTCCAGACTCAGACTCAGAATGTATGCATGCGCCTTATAATGAGCCTAGCCACCTATTTGTTTCTACTTAAGTACCCGAGTGAGTAAGTACCTAGTTTCAATACAATGTAGTGTAGGTTGAGATCATTGTTTTGTATTAAAATAAAGTCAACCGGATCAAAATTTCATCTTATGTTCTAAAAGCGAAATGAAGTTAAGCTGAAAGTAAAAAACTTTAAAACAGATTTTTTTATAAAAATTGACTAAGTTATGAATTTTAGGTTTTTATCTATCAGTTAATTATGTTGCAATAAGACAACTTATTTTTTATTATTGTGTCATTTATAATGCTTATCTGGTATTTTATAAGTAGAAATTATATAAAATTTGACTATGTTTGTTAACCTTAAAGAAAAGCAATATATAGACAATAATATCTATAAAGCAATTTTATTAATTTTATTTAGATTAAAATCAACCAAAAAATTTAAAAAATTAAACTGCCAAAAAAGCCAAAAATAAACAAAAAATACTTTTAACTTAATATACCCTAATAACTGACATATAAAATGACCAAAAATTTCCAATATAAATCCCAAGTTTTAAATTTAACATTTAAATAATTATCATACTTTAAAAACCTAATAGGATAACTACGAATATAATTTGAAAAAAATATAAAGCTAGACAAACTTAAATATTACTAACTCTATATTAGTAAAAGTATTATTTACAATCAATAAAATAACAGGATTTAGCCTATTTTTTGTATTAAAAATATATAAATTTCTATATCTTAAACAAAAAATAGTATACTTTTTTTTAAAAAATTAACAGCTTAATAAGTAAGCAAAGTATTATCATTATCTATAGATTTTAAGTGCAAATTTTTTACTACATTTACTTGAATTATTATAATTTATTCATCAAGTTAATTAATTAGCTTAAATTAAGTTTGAAATTTTAATGCAAACAAGATATTTTATAGTTAATTCAAAAAAGTTTTTTTTGTTAAAATTAGAATAAATATGAGTTGTGTTTTTATTTATGGTAAGCTATGACATAAGAAGTAAATAATCTCTTATTGGCTTCAAAATCTAAAATAAATCTGATGACATATAATTGTTTTAACTAATGATCTTACAAGATTGTTATAGTTTATGAGGCATCTGTATCCTTTAATATTTTTTTGCAATTAATTGAGAACAAACTGAATTACAAATTTGTAATCTAGTAACTATTTATAATAGATTAATCATTATAAACATTTTTTTGATATTTTCATCTCTAAAGTATTCTATTTCTTTTTTCTAAAGAGAGTTTTCTTTACTTAATCTTAAAAATTTTAATAAGTAAAAAGTAGTTGCAATATATTATATGATTATATCTAAGCTTATAAAAATGTTTTAATAAGTAAAAAAATTTATGATTCAAAAGCCTAGATTCTAAAGTCAAGAAAAAAGTGTAAGGTAGATATTAATTTTTGCTATCATTATTTGCAACTTTAATGATTTGTCTATTTACAGCTTCTAAATTTTTTTTTGTTCTCTTTAGCTAGTAATTCTATTATTGTAACTATTTATTTATATTGTATTATCTAAATTATGAAAAAACTGATAATTTAATGGTTTTATCACTTTATACAGTAAAGTTAAAAGCTGTCTTGTATATTAAATGCAGTTATAATATAAAAACGTCTATTATTTTTTTCACATAATGATACATATCTGGTCTATAATAAAATTTTAAGAAGAGAATAAATCTATATAATAAGCTTTGATAACCTTAAAACTAAAAAATTAAAGTTCAAATAATTTATTTTACTTCTACAATATATGTTATAAATAGTTTTTTTCTTTAAGCACATAAAATTATGTGGCTTATATGCTTTTATAACTTAAATCTTACTAAACTAAATCCATAATCTTAAGTTAAATAAAATTTATACTTGTATAAACAAATAATACTAATAGCAATCTACCTGCAATAATATATCATATTAGCTTTTATTTACTATTAACCAGATATATTTAGCTTTTTTTGCCTAAAAAGCTCCTTAAGCTTTTAAATATATAATTATAGCTTTATGGTTTAATAAATTTATAAATATACTGTATAGCTTCTGCTTTATTGTTTATATTAACATTAATATAGTAATTTTCTGTAACTATAGAATTTTGCTAAATCTTTATTTACAAAAAAAAATTAAACCCTTAAAAAAACTTTGTAATCCAGTTGCTAATTTCTTAATTTAATAAGATAAAAAACATTAGTATACTTGCTACTAAATTACATTTGTTAGTATAATGCTTCTCATGTTTTTTTATATCTTTAACATAGACTTAATATAAATTTTTTAATTAAATTTGTTCTTTAGTAAGGTTTGGTAAGAGACAGTTATAAGTTAAAAATTGTAATTTGTTGTCTTAAGCTATAGGGTTTTAATTGTAACTAACTAATATAATAGTATCTGTATATAAAAACAATAGTTTTTTTTAGTATAGATTTAATGTAGTTTTTTTTTCTGTAAAAAAAATAATCTTAAAGATGCTAACTATATTGTCTGACTTTTAGTTATGTAGACACTTTACAATCACAAAAGTTTATTAGATGTTTTAACTAGCATATTGTGATTTTAAAGGTAACTTTTATAGTAATTTATATGACATAACTATAGATATTATACTTGATAAAAGCATAATGACCAAATACTTAATTTTCTCAAAATAGTTCTGTTAATGAAAAACATTAATTAGCTCTTAGAGCTTAAACTAAAACTGTTTTTATATCTTAGATTGTTAACTGTATAAAAGTCAGTGTATAAGTGCTTTCTAAAAAAATAAAATTTTATTATATAGTTTTTTATTTAAAAATAAAGTTTTTTATGTTTTGATGAGGCATTAAATACTAAAAAAAATTTAAATTAAGGCAAAAATATAAAGTTTATTTTAAATACAAAACTATTTTAGTTATATTACAATGTAAACTTTTATAAAATTGTTTGAAAAACTTATTGTGTAGTATGGAAATGTGGGCATCAGTATGGGTCTTAATCTTTTTGCTGATTAACCTTTTAAATCTTATATATAATTCCTCATAAAATAGGTAGAAGCAGCTCTTTGCAAACTCCTGCATACATTCTAGAGTAGGTAGAACTAATCTTTATAGTATTGCTAGTATTTAAAAAGAGAATATTATGATGGTAAAAGTATACTTATCATCAATTGCCTCATTTATCTAGACAAGACAAATGTATATTGCTTTTATTACTTTATAAAGAAAAACATTATAGTTTAAGTCAGCAAATAAATTTTTAGCACAATTAACCAATAAAGTTAAAAAAAGCAAATGTCAGAATATAACAAAGGTTAATTTGGCTTTATAAGTATCTTTTGTATAAAGATGCATTCAAGTAAGGTCTTAAATACTTTAGAAAGATTAGCATAGGTGATAGATACATATATAACTGGAGAAGTGGAGCTTGCTAGGGAGAAGATCTATTATAATTTTAAGCTTGTAAACTAGTAATTTATTATGGTGTATAAGGTGCTCTCTATCTCTTGAGGAAGTTAAGAGTCTAAATGATTTAACTTTTACACTCATACTGTTTACACTGACATTTGCTCTTGTTAATTTAATAAAGTAAAATATATGTATAGGGATGTTAATAGAAATTTTAATTACAGTCTATATTATATCAGAAAAATTATAAATTATAAAGCACAATTTTAAAAATTTAACATATTACTTATATAACTCATAAATTATAATAAAGAAAAACAATGGTTTTTTAGATTCTAATAGAAAAAAAATTATTGTCATGAAGATCAAAAGATTGGCTAAAAGCTCTATATCTTTTGTAATTTAATATGTTTAAAGAATTAAGTTAACAAATTGAATAAGATTTAGTAATAAAAACTTTAAGATATTAAAGCTAAAATTTTTTTAGAGTTATATGCTCCAGTGCACTAAAAAATCTATATAGAACAACAGGAAAAAAGAAAAAAAGAGAAATTTTATATTAAAAACCATCAAAGTTTAAAAATTTGTTAAATCTTAGTTAAGTTTATAACTTATTTCTTTAGTAATAAAAGTATTATGAGACAGTTTTACTAAATTTTAGCAATAAAGCGTTAACATTAAATTTATACCAGTCAAAATTGCTTATAATTGCTATAAAAAAGATTAGGAGGTCAAAGATTAGCTTAAGCCTAAAAATTATGTTACCTTGTATAAAAAAAATAAATTAGCGTATATATAATAGGTACCACATTATATTAATTTAATTTATTTGTACTTAACTTTTTTTTCATAAAAAAATTATATCTGCTTAAAGTTAGTTTCATCTTTAAATGTTTGCCTTGTATCTTTTTAGTTTGCTATTTGAGATCTTAGGTTTCTAAAATATTGTAAACCTTCTGTTGGGCAAGCAGTCATATGCAATATTTTTTTTTGGCCAGACCTTTAATATATTAAATGGTTATTTTAAAAACAAAGGAAATTACTCACGGGGACTTTTAAATAGATAGTAAACTATAGTATATTCATGATTACTACTTGGAAGGTGAGACTTTTTTTTTATAAAGTTATTCTTAAATATAGATTTGATATATAAAATATAAGTGATCTATTAGTAAAATTCAAACAAAGCAGTGCTTAAATTATTTATTTAGCAGAGAATTTTTATCTTATAGAATAAAAAAGGTGTAAGCGGGCTAAAGTTTATAAAAAACTAACAGAAGAAAACCAAAAAATACTTATCTAGAGTTAAGGCTTTATAAGGCTAATTTTTCAATGAATTTTTTTATTTATTTTAATATTCAAATCTGTTGATTTTTATACTTAGTCAAATTTTTCTTATTTTTTTGTTCAATGTATATACCAGATTAATTTTAGAATTATCCTATCTAAGCTTATAAATAAATTTTATTAAAAAAAGAGTAAGATATACAATAATACTTAATTTAGACTGACAGATGACATATTGTGTAAAAAAGTTGTGCAATTGTTAAATAATTTATTACTATGACAAAAGACAAAAAAAAATACTTAATTATGAAGTCGTGTATGGTATAGTTATTAAGTCTGTTAAGTTAATAAAGTAAATGAAAAATTTAAATTTATCAATCTTAAATTCCTAATTTAATATATAAAACTATATTTTAAATTATTTATAAAGTTATAAAATACTAGCGAACATTTAAAGTATTATCAAATGTTAAAATAAAGATATAAATAGCAAAAAAATATAATTTTATTATTAAAATTCTCAATTTATGATGTCCTAAAATAGAAGTAAAGAGATATTTAAATCTTTATCCTGTAGATTTAAAGTAACATAGTTAAAGATAATTGTAGTTATATTAAGTTTTTGTTTAATCTCAATATTGGTGTCATTATAATACTTTTTTAGCTATAAATTTATTTTATTCTTTAAGCAGCAGATCTTAAGTAGGAAGGCATTTTTTATTAAAAAGGCCTTAGTCTTAGATATAACAAGTACATATTTTGTAAATATTTGTCAACAAAATTTTTAATTAATTTTTAAGAAATTAAAGTTTTATCTGAGAATTTTTATTAATATAGTTTAAAAAGATTGTAAATTGTGTTATTGTTAACTCTTTTCAAATATCAACTATTTACTGAGAAGCATTGACTTAAAAATATTAAGTTTAATAATTAATATATCTCTATCTATAATCAAAAAACTTCTATAATTAAAAATAGTAATATGTAATTATTTACAAAAACATTATATTAGTTAAAAAATATGGCTTTATATATCTTATAATTTTGTTAAAAAGTAATTATATTCCTGCAAATTTTAATCAAATTGGTTCAACTTTACAAGCATTGGTTTATATGGTGTTATTATTTAAAAGTTTGTTAAAAAACGCTAAAGAAAATATAAAAATAATAATTTTGCTAAGGCAACTTTAGTAACTATTTAAGCTATAAAATAAAGATTTTTTTGAAAATAAAAAAAATAATTAAAATTTAAAGCTTAAGCTATATTAACTAGTACTAATTTTTTTTGTCTATAACGTGGTATATAAAAATTAATTATAAACAATTTTACTTAACTAGACCCATTAATAGGAAAATTACATTTTTTATAAAATTATCTATGGCATGAATTATTACAATATAAGTATTTTTTTAATTTAATATTTTAGATTAAATTCTTTGATAGATATCAAGCTTGTAATATAGAGAATAGATTATGCAATTTTAATTAAAAAGATATTAGGGCCTACTATTTATTTGTCTAAGTCTTAATTTAACACTATACAACTTATATAAAGAAAAAAAAATCGCAAATTATAAGATTTATTTAAGCGAAGTTTGCTAGAAAAATTAGTATATTGTGTCTTCATGCAAAACTTTAAACTAGGCATGATATTTTAAAGGCATAAAGAAAATTCACAATAATTTCCAATAGGCTAAATGGTCAAGTATATGTTCATTTTTGCTATGTGAGGCTAAAATTAGATAATTTTTTACTGCTTGGTAATAAATAATTATTAGATAAATGAGACTAAGGTGGTCCCCACTTTTTTTTTACTTAATATAAAAAAAGGTATCAATTTCTATATAAAAACATATCAACAAAACTTTGATAATAACCCTGTGAGTTTTTTTATACAGGCTTATTTAGACTATTTAATCTTGAAAATGGATCTAGAATTAAATATACTGAATGGCTAATCATAATACTGCAATGAAGTAATATTAGTATATTGCTAATATTTTACCTTTTTTTTTACATAATTTAATAATATAAATTAGGAAAAAAATTACAAAAAAATTAAAGTATATAACTTATAGATGGATTGTTGAGGCTACCTTTTTTTTTATTTTTTTTTATTAAAAATTATTATAAATATTGTTACAAAATTAAAAGTTAAAAGTATAAAAATAATTGTTAAAAACAAAACTTATTAGGCCAAAAATTTAACTTTCAGGCTAGTTTAGCTTACAGTATTAGTTAGTTACTAGTCAAAATAGCCTTAATTACTTTTGAAGACAAGCAGAGTAAATAAATTGACCTAGTTCTAATAGGTGAACATATACGCTTGCACTTTTGTTAAGTCCTTACTGATAACTTATTTTCTTTTTTTTAGCCAAAAAAAGTTATTCACTAAGTTTACAAGGGGTAATAAGAATCTTATTATAAGTTGTAACTGCGTTAGCTCACTGATTAACAATTGAAAGGTAGTAGATATCCTAATATAAAAAGAAACATTTGGGGCAGACCAAAGAAAATGTCAAAGATACTGCAGATTATAAAGATTAGTAAGCATAAGTACCTTTTTTTCTAATATGCAGATATAGTCACCATTATATATTTTTAGTAAAGCTCAAATTTAAAAATTAAAATATTAATACTAATAAATTATATACCTTATCTAAGAAAAATATAATTAGCTAAAATAAGCTCTAAATAAACAAGTTTAAGTGATTTAGATATAAGATTTCAAACTAGTAATTTTTTTGTTAATATAGATTTTAAATAATCAAGAATGTTAAAGTAAACTTTAATTAAAGACATTTAACAAAAAGCTTTTTTTTTAAAAAAGTTAACTTTGTAGACAGCAACATAACCTACCAAATTGTTCAGCATGCTAGGAAAGAGTATAAAGTCCTTTTTTTAAAGGTTCATTTGCTAAGCAATGTTACTAATGGCACTACTAGGTCATTTCATCTTAAAAAAGTAACTAAATTTTTTAAAGAGACATGCCTGAAATATAGCTTAATTTTAAGATTACTTGAGCTGCCATTAAACACTTAGAAAGAAATAAAATATTATATATTAATAATTTTTATAAAATTGGTATTTTATTGCCTTGGTGGTGTCAAGTTTCAGCAATCTATAAATTTTATACCTGACAAAATTAATTATTTGACTGCATATTATAGATTTTGCTCGATGGCACCTCATACTTGCCAGTATTAGCTACAAATTATTCTGTTGCTGGCTTTGTATTAATTAGTTAATTATTGCAATCTTTATATTAGTCAATTTGATTACATAATAGATAAAAAAATTTTTTTAGCAGCGATGGCAACTCAGCAAGATACTAACAGATCTTGTCACTTTATCATTTTAAAAATAGTGTATCTCTACTTAGGGGCAGAGCTAGTTGGTAAAACAAATTTCAGAAAAAAGGCCATAAATTCTATATCAGCAAGCCTGAATCGAAGAGTATAAATCAGTCAAGATTTAATTAAATTTTAATAACTGACTAAACACTTGCAAGCATGTCAGTAGTTTCTCTAAACAAAAAAGGTTCTAATTTAGATGGTAAAGAATAAAACAAAATACATTAATAACATTTTTTAAATTAAGAATTCTATTAAAGCTTCCAATGTTAGCTTATATATTATTTATTTTTTTTGAGTAAATTTTGAAAAATTATATTATAAAATAATCACCAAGTTTAAACTTAACACTTTGCCATATACTTAGCATGTACTTTATTGACTATCTGCCTAGATGTAAAATTTTCAGGGTATGGATATGTACCCCAGCTTTTCTTATAATTGCTAAAAAAATATAATTTAAGATAGATAGCTTTAAAATAATCTTTGAAACCAAAAATATTAATTAAAGTGTTACACACTAAAATACATTTAAACTATGCTAAAAAATTAGACTGTCTCATGAGCTTATATCTCAGTATAAAAATCAAAAAGCTTAAAATTGTAAATAAATCAGTTTTATAAAAAAAAATTATAATTAGACTTATGACATAATAATCAAAAAGTGAAAAAAATTCTGTGACAAGGTTATGTTTTGCATATACTAAATGATAAGTTTAGATAAAGTAAACAAGCTTCTATAAATATAAAAGTTGATAAAAGACTGTAAATAACTCACTCTTAATTAAATCTGGTTGTTTGTACTATGTTTATTAAACGATATCTAAATTGTTGCAGTAAATTCTACAATATATTAATCTTTGTGATTATAAAAAAAACAGTTTTAATAACCATGATTATCTCTAAAAACGCTCTTTTATCTAAATGATTTTATAAATTGTTAGTATGTAGAAAGTAAATATAAACATGTTAAAGTGTAATCTACTTTTTAGACAAAATTAGCTAAATTTTTAAACCTCTTAGATCTTTTGCTAATCTGAGCTTTACCTTTGAATAAAGATAATTTTTTTGTTAATATTGCTTTACCAAATGTGACTGATATTAGTAGTTAAATAAGTAATTATAACATCACACTAGTTCAGATAAGGTTCTTTCCAAATTAAAACTAGTAGTGACCTAAATTAAACTTATGACGGGCATACCAGACAATAAAGTTATTTTAGCTACATAAAATTTTGATGCTTTTTCAGCTAATAGGCTTAGTATGTTTCAATTATAGTAACCAGTCTTCCATAACTTATGTTAAATGCACAGCTTTAACCTTTTGAATATTTTAAGATGTTTATAAAAAATATATTATTATATAATATGAAAAGTTGGATTTTTTGCTGTATGATAATTATTTTGTAATCTAATTATTAACTATAGACCTTTTTAAATTATTAATTTGATTATTTTTATATAAAAACTTACTGGCTTAAAAAAATTAAGCTTGGACAATAGTTAGATTAAGTAGTTTTTTTGTATATCAAGCTTGTAAACTGCTCAATGCTTAATGAAAAATATCATAGGCTTATAGCTTTCTTTCTCAAAAAGTTATCTGCCCTCATGGTTCCATCAGATTTCTAATCCATATAAGAGATTTAAGTCAGTAAATACAGTTAAATAAGTTTTACGTGAATATACTTGTTAAGTATTATTAGAATTAATTACCCCAAAGCAATTAGACTCAGTTTAAGTATAGTCTATTTTAACTGTTAAAATTTTTTATTTTAACGTTATAATAAAAGTGTTTTTAACCTTGTTTGTTTATTTTATTTAGTACACTAATAATAGCAGATAAAAAATCATTAGATAAACTAAAGATAAACTTAAAATCCTAAACAACATCATTTTGTTTATCATTACATTCTTAAAACAAGCAATAAAATTTTACTGTACTTTTTTATCTATAATAAAGTAATTATAAAGACGGAACAAAATCTGGCCAGCTTAACATATTTAGTATAAATCAGCAATAAACCTATTGTCCCATAAACATAACTATATTTCTTAAATTAACATAGTGTTTTTTTCTGCTATCTTGTTCTTACAGAAGATTTTTATTAATAAAACAACCAATATAAAACATTTTTAAAGGGTGTAAAACTCTAGCTTCTAGCTAAAAAATTTTATTTTTTTTTATTACCAAAAACTTTTTTTAGATTTAATTGTTTATTTTTTTTTATTATGTTAATTTTCATTAGTAAACATTTTACTTAAATTTTTACCTTTAGTTTTTAAGATGGCAGGGTCACTACAAAGTCTTTGTGGTATCCTTGTGGGTTATAATAACTTTGGATATCTGATTGCAGTTTTCTGCTAATTCTTTCAGGTGATCCATTTGTTACTAAACTATTACTTATTGCATTGCACTAATTTTTTTTTATAACCTTTTAGTATAGTTTTAATTTTGAGAAAAGTATATATCTGTACTAATGGTTACATATAGTTGACAAAAATAAATTCAGCTTTGGGTTAATTTCTTTTAAGTAATTTGCCTTAGCTTTTGGCTGGTGAGTAGCTTAGAATATTTAACAATTATTTGTTTCTTAGCCCTGAAGTCAAAAGTCTAGTTATCTATTATACTGGGCAATCAATTTTTAATCAGTTATAGGGCAATGTCATGTTTTTCATTGTTGCTACTATGTAAACTAAAAAGTTTATATGAAGTTAAATTTTTTTACTAAGCTGTTTATTTATCAAAATAATCACCTCAAGTAATTTAAATTTTTTCTTAATAAACATATGGCCTTGTTAAACAAATTTATAAAATAGCAATTTTAAAAATAATATTTAAGATAGTTATGTAATTATTAAATATAAGAAGGGTTATAATTTGCAGCATGAACATTAAAAATTACATGGCAATTGCTAGATGGCCCAAAACTCAGTTTGATTATAAAGCCATGTACATAATTCAATTAAAAAATAGCTGTAATATTTTTTATATACATTAATTTAATAAATAAAAAGCTTTTGCTGAGATTTTGGCTGTCCTAAAAAGCATCTTGCAGTTTTTTAGATATAAAAAGTTCTTTAATTAAGCTTTTTTTGATAATTAAGTTTTTGTATAGCTATCTAATTAATAAATTTATTTCTTTTTTTTAAGTCATTACCTTTATATATAGCATTGAAGTAATCTTATAAGTTTTCAAATAATTTAATCTTTATAGTAAGAAAATTTTATGTCTATATTTTTTTTAGTAGAAAGTAAAAAATATACTTGTACCACTGCGGTAATCAGAGCTAGTCATAGTGTCAGTAAAAAAGTTATAATTATAAAAAGCTTAACCCTAATTAGAAGCTACTATCATAGTAGATGCTCTATTAATTTCTTATTGTTAAAAAGTAATATTTTCATAAAAATGTTTATTAAGTGTTATAGTAGTTATCTTTTTGTACAATTTTTTTTTTATCTTTTGTAAATTGAGATTTTTTATATAAATTTTTATAAAATAATCACTTTTCTTACTCTTTTTTTTCTTTCTCCTGTTGAACTTTCTCTTGTTTAGCAAGTTGGTCCTGGATTTTTTAAATTTTGAGACTTTATGCTTTATAGCTAGTTGCACATAAGAAGACTTTTTAAGCTTTTTCTTGCTAAGGCTCTTAACAGTTAAATATAGTAGGTTGCTAAGAAATAAGTGATATAGTACAAAATTATTGATCTCTAGTCAGAACATTTATCTTAAAAGGTTTAAAAAAGGCGGCAGATGCAAATTGTAGAGTCAAAAACTAAAGGCTTGCTGGATAGTGTTTTCTTAATCAAGTTTATTTATATATTTAGGTAATTTTTTTTTGCCCTTTACTCTGTCAATTTATTTATTGAGCATATTTATATATCTTTAGCAAATTTATCAAGCTTAAGATTTTTTGTAGTCATAAAAACTAGTATCCTAGTGCTTTTGTTATTAAGACTAAAATTTAAGTGCTTTTCTTAATTATTTTAACTAGCTTTACAAAAATATCTAATAGTAAATAAATTTATAATTTTATCACAAATCAAGACTTAGTTAACAGTCTTATATGAGCTTTTTTTAAGTTTAATTTTTTTATAGCTTGTAAAATTTAAAGTAAGTTTACAAAAGTAACAAAATTGGTGTCATTTACAGAAGCCAGATTAAAATTATTACCAACTGCTATCAAAAGGTGATATATAAGAACATTCTATATCAAGCATAAGTTTTAGTACAAACAACTCAATAGAAGATGAGTTTTTTTATTTTTTTTTATAAATTCTTATTTCTAAAGTTTCATCAATTAGCAAGAGAGCAAAATTTAAGCTTTATCAATTATTTTTTATCATTTGATTAATACTTATAGAAGATAAAATTAAGATCTTACTGACTCTATTAAAAAAATAAATTATTTCATTTTAAAGGTATAATTAGGTCTGCTTGTTTATGCTTGGGTACTACAAATTTCCAATAAGTTAATTTTAATATATTAAAAGACTCATAGTTAGTGTTGTAAACTTGTTGGAAGTAACAAAAAAATAGCACAATTGGTGTAAGAATATATGCCAATATCTTTGTTTTTCTTAGTATTAGGAGCAAGTATTATTACAAAAGATAGAATGATATTTTAGCAGACTGCCGTTTTATTTTGTCTTTTTTATCATATATTTCAACAGAAAAATTAAAGTTTACTACCCTTTTTAGTATTTTAAACGTATAAACATTTAAATTTCTTTAATTTATAGTTACAAAAAGTATTAAAAAATTAATATTATAAGTTTTTGTCAAGGAGACTAAGAAGCTATGCTAGCTACTAAAGAAATTTTTTATAAAAGCTATCTTAGTTTCAAAAAGGTTATTAACTTTAGCTTAATAAAAAAATTAATAGTTTAATTTCTTGTTTAAAAGTAGTGTATTATATATATAATTTTTTTAATAAATTATATAATGAAACAAATTCTTGTCAAAAGTATTAAAATATAAGGTATAATCATGGCATGCAAAATATAGTTAGAAATTTTGGAAATTTTATAGTTAATTCATTTTGTGACAGAAGTAGTCCTTTATAACAAAAAAATGTATAATATAGTATGCTTTCAGCAGTTTTAGAGGAGTTTCATTATTATACTAAGTAATGATAAATAACACTTAATTACTATAACTATATAAATATAAAAAAAGGTAGCTTATTAAATAAACGAAAGTTGCACATCAAAGTAGTAAATTAGAATTAAGCAAAATTTCTTTATTTATGATTATTGTATCAAAAATGTTTATGGAGACAAGTGCACAATAAATATTTATCTGGCAAGACTAATCAGGTCTATAACCATAATTGCTTGATAAAAATGATAAATTGTGTAGTCACTGCTGCTTGGTACAGATATAGGCAAAGATTAAATGAAATCTATATAATATATTTTTTATAGCCTCAACACTTAATATTGAGAGAATTAAACTATAATTTATATTTTTAACAGATTTAATTTGATTAATTTTAACATCTTATCTTACAAAATACTTCAGTCTTGCATTATCTACATGATTAATGTATTTTAATTGTATTAATTACTTAAGAAATCTCATATAAAGAAGTATAGCTGAGTATTGCTAATTTATTTTAGTGAGCAAATTTTAAATGAGTTTTTAGTATTTATCTAAAAATTAATAAAAAGTTTTCACTGAAGCTAAATTATGTAACTTTTTATAATTTATATGTAATAAAGATAGTTTAAGATTTAATATTAAAAATAACAATGGCATACATATTAAGAGAAGATAGCAGTAAAATTTAGCTTGAATATAAATTTGATTTGTGTGACCTATATATATGGTTTGGTCTGATAAGGGTAAGCATAGATTTTGCAATTTGTATTTAGAAAATAAAGGGTAACTTTTTAAATTTAAATTAGATATTATTAGTAAATTTAAAATAATAAAATGATTTTATATTTTTTACTTTTTGCTCTAACATGCAGAGATGTATTTATTTAGCTCTTTAAGAAGTAAATGTTAAGTTTTTTGGTAATATAAAATTAAATAAGATGATTTAAAATTTTGACTAATTTTTATAGGCTTATAAATCAAAGCTAATCTTTAGGCCTTATACATTAATAAATAAACTGTTAAGTACATTTTTTTTAAAGTTATTACTATTTTTAAATTAAAAGCTTATTATCTACTAAACTATGAACAGCCACAAAAAGAAACCAAATTCTATTTTTTTTAAGATTAGTGGCAGATAAATGGAGAACTAATCTTATAAAGATTGTTTAATTTATATCTCTATACACAAGCAAAATACAATAATTATACTTGTTTAAAAAATTTAATTAAAGCTAAAAATCTTAAATATAAAATACATATATTATATGTATCATTTGAAATTTAAAGCACTTATATACATTGACTATAAGAATAAATACCAACCCCAAAAAAAAATATAAAATAAAAAATGATTATTTAAACACTTTTGCAATAAAATGTAATAAAAAAAGCTTTACTCAATAATTAATTCTTTAGAAAAAGTATTTTTATTTTCTAAGGATAGAAAAATAGTAAAACGACTAGTTTGTAAAACAAATATTTTTAATAATCATAAAATTTAAGTTTTTAAATTCTTTTTGTTTATTAACTTAGACTTTGTATTTATAACACTTATCCAAATTTGCTTTAAAAAAAAAGGGTATTAGTATAGTAGGCTTTATATCTTTTATTTAATTTATTTGTAAGAATAAAATTTAATGTAATCTAATTTTCTACTAAAAACTTGACCAGAATAGTGTTGCATACAACATATGTTTCATAAAGTTTGCGCTAAAATTTTTAAGAAACTATATGTGCACTCTTTTATTATAGCTTAAATTGATTCTTTAGCTTTTTCAATTTTTTTTTGTTATACTTTTAAAGATATAATATATAGAATGATTATCTATTGACTAATATATATATATAGAAAAAAATAAATAAAACAAAGATAAATCTAGATTCTAGTAAAACTAATATTTTAAAACTATAATTTATATCGTCATAACAGATGTAATAATGATTTTTAGATACTAAAAAAAGTACTATGTATGTAAATTAACTAGTCTTGAAATAATAGTCCGTTTATATTATAAACAATTTGATTTAATAATTACTTAAGGTACAACAATATGATCTAGAGTTCTTTAAGATTAAATAAGCTAAGACAGAATAACAGTAGTTTAATTATTAAGCAAGAAAATGCTTTATATAATATAAAGGCAAATTTATAATGAATAAAAGGCTATCTATTTGTTTGTAGTAGCATTTATGCAGTTTTTTTTCTTATTATTGTTTTTAAGATATAATCTAATTAATCATAGTGATTGTTAGTCATTATAGACTTTCTCAAGACAAAAATGATAATTTAAAATAAAATATTATGTAAGTATATAGTGTCTAAGAAACTTATTAGTCTATATGCATTGTAATTTTTGATTTATAAAGCTTAAAAAAACTTAAATATAAATTTTTTAGAAAAGTAAGAATAGTAATGCTAAACATGATAGATTCTTATAATATATGCTAACAAGCCATCTCAATTAATACACCAAACATTATGGTGCTAAATTATAAAGTAACTAGCTTAATTATAATTATGGGTGGGACAAGCTACTTAATATAAAACATACAATTGTATTAAATAAAATAAATAATGTATGCTATATTTCTAGCTTTAGAACTAAGTTATATGAAATTTTCTAGATGCTGCTATTTAGCAACTGTCTTGGTATTTTTTAAACTTTAAAAAAATGAATCTTTCCATTTTGTAAGACAGTTTTTATTTTATATATTTTTGTTTTATATAAATTATCTATACTAAGAGGTAACTATTTCATAAAATAGTGTGCCATTGCCTTCAAAAGCTTTTTAATTTTAATTTTTTTAATTAATAGAGACAATTTTTATAATCAAATATAATTTAAAAGTAATAATACATTTTTAAATTTAATTAGATATAATTTTAGTAAGATTAATAATAATAAAATTTCGATTTTTTTTTACAAAAAGATATCTATGTTAATTTGTTGATGTTCTTCATTTTAAAATAAACTAATATAGGTTATTAGAAGATTTTCTGGTTATGTTTGCTGTCTTGTATATAAGTATCATAAAGTTTGGTATTTTATTGCTTTTTAAAACCTTATGCATTATTATGAGGTACGCAGTGTTTTAAAATAGATAATTAAAAGTGTTAGGACTTCATCTTAATTACATTGAGATCTAAGAAGTTTCTACACCAGATTGCAATACTTAAATTAGGTAATTGTAATAGCCTCTTATAACAATGTAAATGTTTTCTTGAAAAAAAAGTACACATATTTCTAAGTATCTTTTTTTTTATGTAAATTAAACACGAAACTTTAAAGTTTTTCTTATTTAGCTTTTTTTAAATAAGAACATGCTATAACAAAGAGTCCTGAGTAGACAGAACTGACTTGAATAAATAGATATTTTTAGAAGCAGGAGCATTTTAAGCTTAGTGATAAAAGAAAATCTTTCTATTGTAGTATTAAAAAAAAGTTAATATCAGCGTAGCTAAGGTTTTAAGATATTCATAATATAGATATTGAGAAAAAACTGTTATTAGCTTAGCACCTAAATGTACATCTTTATTAGTATTTTTTGTATATATTTTTTTAGATTAAAAATGTTTTTATCAAATAGTAAGTCTAGAAAAATTTCAAAGCAATTAGTATTTTTTATTTATAACACAAGTCTTAATAGATCACAAAATTTATTTTAGTTAGCAAAAAAATGAATTTTATTTGGGTCTAAGAAGATAATATAATTAAGAGAAATTTTTTTTTTTACTTTAAATAATTTAAAAACAATAAAGGACTTATTATATCTGATAATCGAAAAATATTTTGTGAAAAACATCTAAAGACTATTTAAGTAAGATATAGAAAATATTTATTTTATTTGTATATAAGAGACAAATATGTAAAAAAGTGTTGTAAATAAAGCAAAGAAAAAGTAAGATAAAGACCTACTTGTATACATACTAAAAATACATCAACAAAGAATTAGATTTTTTTATTTGTTATGTTTTGTATGCTGTTATAATAAAAAGAAGGTATCTAACTTATTACTGAGTGCTTTTTTTGTTTTAATATTATTACAAAGATATTGAGTACAGAAAAAATTTACAAATTAAAAAGTATATTATTTTACATTGTCTTAGTATATATTTTTTTATTAAGGCACATAAAACTACTAATATCTGATTAGAGTTTAGATATAATTAGATTATGTTAAATATACCTTAGATAGTCTACTAAAAAAAATATTTGCACTTGTTTGTATACTTAACGATGCTAAGCGGCATTTTTAGCTTTTTTATAAAAATAGATTATCTAAACAGCATGTCTATTATATCTGATAAAATTAATCTTTATCAGTATTATCTTTCATACCTGCAATCAGCACTTGATTTGTTAAAAGTTTAAATATATTGTTATGTTTAATAATTTACAAACTAATATCACCTCAACAAATTCATATTTATCTCTGTATCTACATACTAACTTTACTTAGCTTTTTTTTTAATTAATATAAAAAAGTTTATGATTTTAAATTACAATTTGATATTTTTTTAACTTAACTAAATGGTATTACTAAATTAGATTTTGAGTCAATTATATTTTTTGAAATTCTATTAGTCTACGATCAGTATATTAATATTTTGCAAATTAAAATTTTAAATTTTTATATACTAGATATAATGTAAAGATTTATAAACAATCTTTAATTATAAAAGTAAATAACATAGTTTTATATACCATACAAAGAAAAAGTAAGATGAGTTAGATCAAGGGCATGGTGACCTATAGACAATTAAAAAATAGACTTTTTAAAAATATAAACTATGTCTATAAAAAATATACTTTATAAATAAGTTATTGTATATAGATATAATAAGGGTAAAAAATTTAATTATAGTTACTTACTAATCAAATATTCGGTATTAAATTATATACACCTTATAGCAGCTTTTTAAAAAGATAGAGAATATTACTACTTAATAAAATTTAAGTCAAAATTTAACTCCTGAAAAAAGTTTATTTATTCTATTAATGCAACTTATCTGATTTTTTTTTATTTAGATCACAATAATTTAGACCTAACAAAACCTTAAATTATTTATAGTGTATCATGAGTCTTAGTCAACACAAAGATTTGTAGAAAATTATCTAATATTTAGTTAAATACAATAATTAATTTAATTAAAAGATAAAGGTTCAATAAAGTTTAAAAAAAATACTTAATTTAATTTTAATATACTTTTAAACTTTTTTTAAAAATATATAAAGTTTAAACTTGATTATAAATATAAAAATACATCACATTCCTTTTTATAGAAATCTAAATTTAGACTTGATTATATAATAAAACTTTATAATGAGTCTATAGATTATTATTCACGTTTTTTTAATTTTAGTTAAAATCTGCTTTCTATCCTCTATTGCATGATAAAAAAGTTTAGTTTTGATTTTTTGCAAATTTGGCTTTTTATAATTAGTCATTATTTATGTAGTATAGTATACTGTAGTGTATCTCTATATTATATTTTTATATATACTCGAAGGTTCAAAAAAGTCTATTTTTTTAAGAATTAGTAATCTTCAATTAGAAAATCTTATTAGAGATAGATACTCTTTTACATCTTTCTAATTTTTTATAAATATTTAGACTTTATTATCTAATTGCATATCTATTTAAAAAAATTATTTACATAATCAAGTAAAATAAGTTTATATATCACTACTTTAAAAAGAGCCACACTTTTGCCAATAAAAATTTTTAGTATTAATATACTTCTTATAACTAATACCTGTTTGATAAAAGTATAATATACTGATAAACATACTTTATCTCTTTAATATTATTTAAAAATAGTAGTTGTAGCTCTATTTTAAACCATAATTTAAAATTTTGATTATAGAAAGCACTCTAAATAAATATTAGAGATGGAAGATCAAAGATATCACTGCAGTTTAAAATTAGAAATCTTGTAGCATATTAAAAAAACTTAAAAATTTTGCTTTTATTATGAAAATTTAGTTAGCTACTGCTTTTAAACAGGATTTAGATTAACCAAGCTTTTACACTTTAGTAAATTTTTCAATAAATTATGTTATATAAAAGCTGTAAGGTTAATAGCTTGGTAAGTACTAATAGCAAGTTATTTATATAATATAATAAACTTATTTGATAGAAATAGGATATAATCTTATATCTGACTCAGCTACCTTTAAGTATTACAAAAACCTTTTAAAAATTATTTAATACTCTTTAGATAGTAGTACTTAATGAATTTTTATTTATTATAATTTATAAGGAAGATTAACAACTTATTTATGTATGATTTTAGTTATAAATGCTGACTTTGTTTTTTTAAAAAACAAAAAAAAAACTATAGATTTATAGCAAAATTTTTTTGAAATATCTAAACTGTATATAATTAAAATTTGCGATAGTTACTTACTTAAAGTTTGATAAAGTAACCTATATAAAACAAATTTCTAGACAATTGCTTATCTCATCTATATACTATAAGTCTTGATTTACGCTAATTAGCATAGTATAGTAGGTCATGACAATTAAGCTAGATTATAAGTAAGTTTAAATTAATTAAAAAGTAAAAAGTAAGTTTTCTTTTATATTATCTTTATATAAAAAAAAAATTACACATTATAACATCAGCTTGTTGAATTCAATTAGTAATTTTGGTTATTTTTCACTTTTTATATTTAAAATTAACAATTATAAAACACTTTCTATTTTTTAATAAGCCTATTTTACATACTATTGATAGTGATAATATTTTCTATCACTTATTAGATATTGTTTTCTGCTTTGTTTCTTTTTACTAATGAATTGTATTTTTATTTTTTATTAAAAACTCTTTCTCAAAAAAGTAAATAAACTTAATTATATTTTAAAAGTTTAAGATATATATCAATAGGCTCTATAAAATTAATTATCATTTGCAACATAGTAAAAAGGAGAATAATTTACCGGTTTTTATAAACAGATATGTAGTGTTTACATCTTGCAGATAATGTTTTAACTTAACCCTTTAATTTAAAGAATCTTTGCTATAAAAAATTTATATTTCTTTGCTGAACTTAGAAAATTTACTAAAAATAAGCAATAATTATATATTATTAAAAATTCTATAGGCTAAAATACTTTTTACAAATTAAACTTTTATAAATTAGTCTACATTTGTTTAAATTTTATAGTCTAGTTTAAAATTAAATTCTCTAATTATATGTTATTTTAGCAAAATGTTCAAAAGTCACTCCTATTTTTTTTATCATAGATTTCTTTAGTGATTTAGAACTTTTTGGTAATTTGATTAATGACTCAATAATTTTTATGATTTAATTTAAATTATAATTTGTAAAAACTACCAGGAATTTTTTTTTTATATAATGAAATAATTATTTTACTATAAACTAAAAATAATCTTTATTACAAATCAAAGATAAAAAAATTTATGTCTAAATTTAAATTACATCTATCTATATAACTTTATACTTTTAAGTTGATCAAGTATAAATCAAAAAGTTTAAGACTTAAATTATAATGTTTATATGTAAAGTAGTTTTGTAACTTTGTGGTTAAATAAAGCTTATTGTTTAAAGATAACTTAATTGCTATATGCCTTTTTAACATATAAAATCATCTGTTCTAGTAAAAAGTATAATTATCTCGTTTTTCTGTATTATAAACAAATGAACTATCTATAAGATTAATAGAAAATTTGATGAACATTACAAAGAATATGCTTTTATCTTTACAATAGTAAGGCTAAAAGAGTTAAGATTTTATAAATATAGAAGAATTAAAAATACTATTAAAGCAAAAATATTTAATGAGAGTCTCCGAACTAAAGAATACTATTTAGTACTTTATAAAAAAAAATTAACTTTTCACTGCTTGTAACGCTACTGCATAAAATACATGGAAATAAAGATAAAGGTTTTTTTGTGTAAATCAGAGCAAATTTGTAATGCAAAGTTTATGGGTGGTCAGAGAATTTTCATTGGCTATTTACTCTAAAATCCAAATCATTTTTTTTAGTTTAATAAAAAAACTTTAAAGTCAAAAAGTGGTGCTCATTATCATCTTTTTGCTGCTTCTTATCAAATAAATTTCCTATCAAAGATTATTTGTGGTAAAGAAAATATTTTTTTTCTTTTTAGTAAAATGAAAAACTTAGTTTTCAAATTAAAGATTAATGCAATTCATTTTGTTTGACTAATATTAATAAAAATTTAATAGTATTAGCTAAAGATGAAATTAATATATAAACATCTACATTTTAAACTTATAAAAAAGATTATTTTTTTTTTTACTGATCATATTAACAACTATTATTTTAGTATACATAGTAGCATTGAAGTTAAAAATAAAAATACTGATTTACTATTAGTCTAGTTTTTGAAAAAAGAAGTTATTAAGATAATTCTCTAGATATATGTAGTGCTTAATTTCTAAAAGATATTCAATTGAAAGTTAAGATGATTTAAACTGAAATAAATTTGATTTTTTACTAATATATTTTTTATACTCAAAAAAAGTATATAAATTATGTATTACTTAACTATTTATAACTATTGGAATTTTTTCAAATATCTTTATATCTTTATATGATAAAACATTAATAAAAAGTTTTCTTAAGCTTAACACAATTTTTTACCACTTCTAATCATTAAAAAAATTAAAAAAGATTGTATAGCATCAAACAGTGCTTCTATCAGAGCTTCTATGAATTTAAAAAGGCTTTTAATGATGCCAAAAAAGTATTCTAATATATAAATAGCTATATATTTAGGATCTAAGTTTTTTCTTAATTTTTCTTATCTTTTAGCCTGAGTCAGAATTTGTTTTTGTATTTTAAAAAGGCATATAATTTTTTTATTTTCTAACTTTATGCATTTTAAGAGTAAATAAAAAACTATAATGCCTTTTAATGCACTAAATCATATTGTAAGCTCATTGATAGAACAAAACTACATATTTATTGCTTATCACACTAGTAATTTTACAAATTCAAGTTAAAATAGTACAACTATTTTTAATATTTTTTTATAATTAGCGGCAACTTATAGTCTTTAGTAATATATGATAGTAGCTTAAACAAAGTATTAAGAATCCCAAAAACAATTAGTTGTTCTACAGATTTTGTTCTATAAACTACAGTACAAGCAACGATGGTATCTTAGCTGAGCTAAAAAGCAAAGCATTCTTGATTTTATTTTTGTAATTGCTTTATTTATTATTATCTTAATATTAAATTGCAATTATCATATTTAATACACACACTCAAGATCTTAGTTTCTTATAATTCATTAAACTTAGACTTTATTGTGGACCTAGTTAATTGAATTTCAAAATTAAAAAATTTGTCGAATTGCAGACTTAATCATAGTTTCTTTTTTTAATTAGTTTTAATTTAGCTAAATGATTTTATTTATAAATTAAATCCCAAATTAAAAGGTTAGTTAATGCATTTAAAAGAGGATTTTTCAAGTATAAAATGATTTAGATTAATTTAGAAAAAATTAGCCATTGTAGCTTAAAAAAGTGATCTTTAACATAATTTTAAAGAACAAAATCATTTGCTTTAGTTTTTTTATTAGCTACCGAGCTTGTCATAGAAGAAAAAAGAAAAGTTATTACATAAAAATTTATTTATAAATTAAACTTCTTTATTATTAAGGCTCTTGTCAAATTTATCTAATTTTGTTGTCGAAAATAAAGTTATAAATATAAACTTATAGCAATTAGGACTCTAATTGACCTTAGTAACATAATTATACTAATCTTATATCTATCAACCAATATCATATATATATAATAATTTGCTAAAGTAATATATTGATAAGGTTAAACAAAATATGCTATTCTAGTCATATAAGATAAAAATATAAAGTTATAGTAATGGATTTTATAATAAATTATTTTTTTATCATTATTTTTATAATAAAAAACATATATTTTTCTGATATGTAGATTTTTTTTCTAATTTGATTACATTTTGTTATTAACATAGAAAGCAACAATTTACAGAAATTTTTTTAAACTTTACTAAAACAGTTCAAGCCCTATAAAAACCTAGTTTATAACCTTTTTTTAACCTGCCAACAACATATTATGTAAAGTATAATTTTAGATAGTTTTGTATATATTTGCTATTATAGTGCGCTACTTTATTATTGCACCATATTGATTAAATTATTTTTTGTTTTCATTGCTTTATGATATGTATACTAAACATGTTATAATTACATGCAACTTTAGTTTAATGTATTTAATAAAATTTAGATAAGAAATTAACTCGATTTAAAATGCAAACTTTAAAGATTAAAACCTATTAAGTAGTGCCTTGCTGAAAAATATCTTCAGATAATGCAATCGAAGCTACTTTTTAGTTATAATACATTAACAGCTACAATGCT